>JARPUW010000070.1:244269-281979 GCA_030533445.1 Cyprinodon diabolis | reverse complement strand
AGCAGCGGGCACCATCAGCCACTCCGATGTCAGGCTCTGTCGGCAGCAGTAGCCACCATCATCACTCACTCCAATGTCAGGCTCTGTCGGCCCTTTGTCGGCAGCAGCGGGCACCATCAGCCACTCCGATGTCAAGCTCTGTTGGCAGCAGCGGGCACCATCAGCCACTCCGATGTCAGGCTCTGTTGGCCCTCTGCCGGCAGCAGCGGGCACCATCAGCCACTCCGATGTCAGGCTCTGTTGGCAGCAGCGGGCACCATCAGCCACTCCGATGTCAGGCTCTGTCGGCAGCAGCGGGCACCATCAGCCACTTCGATGTCAGGCTCTGTTGGCAGCAGTAGCCACCATCAGCCACTCCGATGTCAGGCTCTGTCAGCAGCAGCGGGCACCATCAGCCACTCCGATGTCAGGCTCTGTCGGCAGCAGCGGGCAAAACCAGCCACTCCGATGTCAGGCTCTGTTGGCCCTCTGCCGGCAGCAGTGGGCACCATCAGCCACTCCGATGTCAGGTTCTGTCGGCAGCAGCGGGCACCATCAGCCACTCCGATGTCAGGCTCTGTCGGCAGCAGTAGCCACCATCAGCCACTCCGATGTCAGGCTCTGTCGGCATCAGCGGGCACCATCAGCCACTCCGATGTCAGGCTCTGTCAGCAGCAGTAGCCACCATCAGCCACTCCGATGTCAGGCTCTGTCGGCATCAGCGGGCACCATCAGCCACTCCGATGTCAGGGCTCTGCCGGCAGCAGCGGGCACCATCAGCCACTCCGATGTCAGGGCTCTGCCGGCAGCAGCGGGCACCATCAGCCACTCCGATGTCAGGCTTTGTCGGCAGCAGTAGCCACCATCATCACTCACTCCGATGTCAGGCTCTGTCGGCCCTCTGTCGGCAGCAGCGGGCACCATCAGCCACCCCGATGTCAGGCTCTGTTGGCAGCAGCGGGCACCATCAGCCACTCCGATGTCAGGCTCTGTTGGCCCTCTGCCGGCAGCAGCGGGCACCATCAGCCACTCCGATGTCAGGCTCTGTTGGCAGCAGCGGGCACCATCAGCCACTCCGATGTCAGGCTCTGTTGGCAGCAATAGCCACCATCAGCCACTCCGATGTCAGGCTCTGTTGGCAGCAATAGCCACCATCAGCCACTCCGATGTCAGGCTCTGTTGGCAGCAATAGCCACCATCAGCCACTCCGATGTCAGGCTCTGTCGGCAGCAGTAGCCACCATCAGCCACTCCGATGTCAGGCTCTGTCGGCAGCAGTGGCCACCATCAGCCACTCTGATGTCAGGCTCTGTCGGCAGCAGTAGCCCCCATCAGCCACTCGGATGTCAGGGCTCTGTCAGCAGCAGTAGCCACCATCAGCCACTCCGATGTCAGGGCTCTGTCAGCAGCAGTAGCCACCATCAGCCACTCCCATGTCAGGGCTCTGTCGGCAGCAGTAGCCACCATCATCACTCACTCCGATGTCAGGCTCTGTCGGCAGCAGTAGCCACATCAGCCACTCCGATGTCAGGCTCTGTCGGCAGCAGTAGCCACATCAGCCACTCCGATGTCAGGCTCTGTCGGCAGCAGTAGCCACATCAGCCACTCCGATGTCAGGCTCTGTCGGCAGCAGTAGCCAACATCAGCCACTCCGATGTCAGGCTCTGTCGGCAGCAGCGGGCACCATCAGCCACTCCGATGTCAGGCTCTGTCGGCAGCAGTAGACACCATCAGCCACTCCGATGTCAGGCTCTGTGGGCATCAGCGGGCACCATCAGTCACTCCAATGTCAGGGCTCTGCCGGCGGCAGCGGGCACCATCAGCCACTCCGATGTCAGGCTCTGTCGGCAGCAGTAGCCACCATCATCACTCACTCCAATGTCAGGCTCTGTCGGCCCTCTGTCGGCAGCAGCGGGCACCATCAGCCACTCCGATGTCAGGCTCTGTTGGCAGCAATAGCCACCATCAGCCACTCCGATGTCAGGCTCTGTCGGCAGCAGTAGCCACCATCAGCCACTCCGATGTCAGGCTCTGTCGGCAGCAGTAGCCACCATCAGCCACTCCGATGTCAGGCCCTGTCGGCAGCAGTAGCCACCATCAGCCACGGGCACCATCAGCCAGTCCGATGTCAGGGCTCTGCCGGCAGCAGCGGGCACCATCAGCCACTCCGATGTCAGGCTCTGTCGGCAGCAGCGGGCAAAATCAGCCACTCCGATGTCAGGCTCTGCCGGCAGCAGCGGGCAAAATCAGCCACTCCGATGTCAGGCTCTGCCGGCAGCAGTGGGCACCATCAGCCACTCCGATGTCAGGCTCTGTCGGCATCAGCGGGCACCATCAGCCACTCCGATGTCAGGGCTCTGCCGGCAGCAGCGGGCACCATCAGCCACTCCGATGTCAGGCTCTGTTGGCAGCAATAGCCACCATCAGCCACTCCGATGTCAGGGCACTGCCGGCAGTAGCGGGCACCATCAGCCACTCCGATGTCAGGGCTCTGTCGGCAGCAGCGGGCACCATCAGCCACTCCGATGTCAGGCTCTGTCGGCAGCAGCTGGCAGCATCAGCCACTTCGATGTCAGGCTCTGTTGGCAGTAGTAGCCACCATCAGCCACTCCGATGTCAGGCTCTGTCGGCAGCAGCGGGCACCATCAGCCACTCCGATGTCAGGCTCTGTCGGCAGCAGCTGGCACCATCAGCCACTTCGATGTCAGGCTCTGTTGGCAGCAGTAGCCACCATCAGCCACTCCGATGTCAGGCTCTGTCAGCAGCAGCGGGCACCATCAGCCACTCCGATGTCAGGCTCTGTCGGCAGCAGCGGGCAAAATCAGCCACTCCGATGTCAGGCTCTGTCGGCCCTTTGTCGGCAGCAGCGGGCACCATCACCCACTTCGATGTCAGGCTCTGTTGGCAGCAGCGGGCACCATCAGCCACTCCGATGTCAGGCTCTGTTGGCCCTCTGCCGGCAGCAGCGGGCACCATCAGCCACTCCGATGTCAGGCTCTGTTGGCAGCAGCGGGCACCATCAGCCACTCCGATGTCAGGCTCTGTCGGCAGCAGCGGGCACCATCAGCCACTTCGATGTCAGGCTCTGTTGGCAGCAGTAGCCACCATCAGCCACTTCGATGTCAGGCTCTGTCAGCAGCAGCGGGCACCATCAGCCACTCCGATGTCAGGCTCTGTCGGCAGCAGCGGGCAAAATCAGCCACTCCGATGTCAGGCTCTGTTGGCCCTCTGCCGGCAGCAGTGGGCACCATCAGCCACTCCGATGTCAGGTTCTGTCGGCAGCAGCGGGCACCATCAGCCACTCCGATGTCAGGCTCTGTCGGCAGCAGTAGCCACCATCAGCCACTCCGATGTCAGGCTCTGTCGGCATCAGCGGGCACCATCAGCCACTCCGATGTCAGGCTCTGTCGGCAGCAGTAGCCACCATCAGCCACTCCGATGTCAGGCTCTGTCGGCATCAGCGGGCACCATCAGCCACTCCGACGTCAGGGCTCTGGCGGCAGCAGCGGGCACCATCAGCCACTCCGATGTCAGGGCTCTGCCGGCAGCAGCGGGCACCATCAGCCACTCCGATGTCAGGCTCTGTCGGCAGCAGTAGCCACCATCATCACTCACTCCGATGTCAGGCTCTGTCGGCCCTCTGTCGGCAGCAGCGGGCACCATCAGCCACCCCGATGTCAGGCTCTGTTGGCAGCAGCGGGCACCATCAGCCACTCCGATGTCAGGCTCTGTTGGCCCTCTGCCGGCAGCAGCGGGCACCATCAGCCACTCCGATGTCAGGCTCTGTTGGCAGCAGCGGGCACCATCAGCCACTCCGATGTCAGGCTCTGTTGGCAGCAATAGCCACCATCAGCCACTCCGATGTCAGGCTCTGTTGGCAGCAATAGCCACCATCAGCCACTCCGATGTCAGGCTCTGTTGGCAGCAATAGCCACCATCAGCCACTCCGATGTCAGGCTCTGTCGGCAGCAGTAGCCACCATCAGCCACTCCGATGTCAGGCTCTGTCGGCAGCAGTGGCCACCATCAGCCACTCCGATGTCAGGCTCTGTCGGCAGCAGTAGCCCCCATCAGCCACTCCGATGTCAGGGCTCTGTCAGCAGCAGTAGCCACCATCAGCCACTCCGATGTCAGGGCTCTGTCAGCAGCAGTAGCCACCATCAGCCACTCCCATGTCAGGGCTCTGTCGGCAGCAGTAGCCACCATCATCACTCACTCCGATGTCAGGCTCTGTCGGCAGCAGTAGCCACATCAGCCACTCCGATGTCAGGCTCTGTCGGCAGCAGTAGCCACATCAGCCACTCCGATGTCAGGCTCTGTCGGCAGCAGTAGCCACATCAGCCACTCCGATGTCAGGCTCTGTCGGCAGCAGTAGCCACCATCAGCCACTCCGATGTCAGGCTCTGTCGGCAGCAGCGGGCACCATCAGCCACTCCGATGTCAGGCTCTGTCGGCAGCAGCGGGCACCATCAGCCACTCCGATGTCAGGTTCTGCCGGCAGCAGCGGGCACCATCAGCCACTCCGATGTCAGGCTCTGTCGGCATCAGCGGGCACCATCAGTCACTCCAATGTCAGGGCTCTGCCGGCGGCAGCGGGCACCATCAGCCAATCCGATGTCAGGCTCTGTCGGCAGCAGTAGCCACCATCATCACTCACTCCAATGTCAGGCTCTGTCGGCCCTCTGTCGGCAGCAGCGGGCACCATCAGCCACTCCGATGTCAGGCTCTGTCGGCAGCAGCGGTCACCATCAGCCACTCCGATGTCAGGGCTCTGCCGGCAGCAGCGGGCACCATCAGCCACTCCGATGTGAGGCTCTGTCGGCAGCAGTAGCCACCATCATCACTCACTCCGAATTCATGCTCTGTCGTCCCTCTGTCGGCAGCAGCGGGCACCATCAGCCACTCCGATGTCAGGCTCTGTCGGCAGCAGTAGCCACCATCATCACTCACTCCGATGTCAGGCTCTGTCGGCCCTCTGTCAGCAGCAGCGGTCACCATCAGCCACTCCGATGTCAGGCTCTGCCGGCAGCAGGGGGCACCATCAGCCACTCCGATGTCAGGCTCTGCCGGCAGCAGCAGGCACCATCAGCCACTCCGATGTCGCCACTCCGATGTCAGGCTCTGTCGGCAGCAGCGGGCACCATCAGCCACTCCTATGTCAGGCTCTGTCGGCAGCAGCGGTCACCATCAGCCACTCCGATGTCAGGGCTCTGCCGGCAGCAGCGGGCACCATCAGCCACTCCGATGTGAGGCTCTGTCGGCAGCAGTAGCCACCATCATCACTCACTCCGAATTCATGCTCTGTCGTCCCTCTGTCGGCAGCAGCGGGCACCATCAGCCACTCCGATGTCAGGCTCTGTCGGCAGCAGTAGCCACCATCATCACTCACTCCGATGTCAGGCTCTGTCGGCCCTCTGTCAGCAGCAGCGGTCACCATCAGCCACTCCGATGTCAGGCTCTGCCGGCAGCAGGGGGCACCATCAGCCACTCCGATGTCAGGCTCTGCCGGCAGCAGCAGGCACCATCAGCCACTCCGATGTCGCCACTCCGATGTCAGGCTCTGTCGGCAGCAGCGGGCACCATCAGCCACTCCGATGTCAGGCTCTGCCGGCAGCAGCGGGCACCATCAGCCACTCCGATGTCAGGCTCTGCCGGCAGCAGCGGGCACCATCAGCCACTCCGATGTCAGGCTCTGTCGGCAGCAGTAGCCACCATCAGCCACTCCGATGTCAGGCTCTGTCGGCAGCAGTAGCCAACATCAGCCACTCCGATGTCAGGCTCTGTCGTCTGCAGTAGCCTCATCAGCCACTCCGATGTCAGGCTCTGTCAGCAGCAATAGCCACCATCAGCCACTCCGATGTCAGGCTCTGTTGGCAGCAATAGCCACCATCAGCCACTCCGATGTCAGGCTCTGTTGGCAGCAATAGCCACCATCAGCCACTCCGATGTCAGGCTCTGTCGGCAGCAGCGGGCACCATCAGCCACTCCGATGTCAGGCTCTGTTGGTAGCAATAGCCACCATCAGCCACTCCGATGTCAGGCTCTGTCGGCAGCAGTAGCCACCATCAGCCACTCCGATGTCACGCTCTGTCGGCAGCAGCGGGCACCATCAGCCACTCCGATGTCAGGCTCTGTTGGCAGCAGCAGGCACCATCAGCCACTCCGATGTCAGGCTCTGTCGGCAGCAGCGGGCACCATCAGCCACTCCGATGTCACGCTCTGTTGGCAGCAATAGCCACCATCAGCCACTCCGATGTCATTCTCTGTCGGCAGCAGCGGGCACCATCAGCCACTCCGATGTCAGGCTCTGTTGGCAGCAATAGCCACCATCAGCCACTCCGATGTCAGGCTCTGCCGGCAGCAGGGGGCACCGTCAGCCACTCCGATGTCAGGCTCTGTCGGCAGCAGCGGGCACCATCAGCCACTCCGATGTCAGGCTCTGTCGGCAGCAGCGGGCACCATCAGCCACTCCGATGTCAGGCTCTGTCAGCAGCAGCGGGCACCATCAGCCACTCAGATGTCAGGCTCTGCCGGCAGCAGCGGGCACCATCAGCCACTCCGATGTCAGGCTCTGTCGGCAGCAGTGGCCACATCAGCCACTCCGATGTCAGGCTCTGTCGGCAGCAGTAGCCAACATCAGCCACTCCGATGTCAGGGTCTGTCGGCAGCAGCGGGCACCATCAGCCACTCCGATGTCAGGCTCTGTTGGCAGCAATAGCCACCATCAGCCACTCCGATGTCAGGCTCTGTCGGCAGCAGCGGGCACCATCAGCCACTCCGATGTCAGGCTCTGTTGGTAGCAATAGCCACCATCAGCCACTCCGATGTCAGGCTCTGTCGGCAGCAGTAGCCACCATCAGCCACTCCGATGTCAGGCTCTGTCGGCAGCAGCGGGCACCATCAGCCACTCCGATGTCAGGCTCTGTTGGCAGCAGCGGGCACCATCAGCCACTCCGATGTCAGGCTCTGTCGGCAGCAGCGGGCACCATCAGCCACTCCGATGTCACGCTCTGTTGGCAGCAATAGCCACCATCAGCCACTCCGATGTCAGGCTCTGTCGGCAGCAGCGGGCACCATCAGCCACTCTGATGTCAGGCTCTGTTGGCAGCAATAGCCACCATCAGCCACTCCGATGTCAGGCTCTGCCGGCAGCAGGGGGCACCGTCAGCCACTCCGATGTCAGGCTCTGTTGGCAGCAGCGGGCACCATCAGCCACTCCGATGTCAGGCTCTGTCGGCAGCAGCGGGCACCATCAGCCACTCCGATGTCAGGCTCTGTCAGCAGCAGCGGGCACCATCAGCCACTCAGATGTCAGGCTCTGCCGGCAGCAGCGGGCACCATCAGCCACTCCGATGTCAGGCTCTGTCGGCAGCAGTGGCCACATCAGCCACTCCGATGTCAGGCTCTGTCGGCAGCAGTGGCCAACATCAGCCACTCCGATGTCAGGGTCTGTCGGCAGCAGCGGGCACCATCAGCCACTCCGATGTCAGGCTCTGTCGGCAGCAGTAGCCACCATCAGCCATTCCGATGTCAGGCTCTGTCAGCAGCAGTAGCCACCATCAGCCACTCCGATGTCAGGCTCTGTCGGCAGCAGTGGCCACATCAGCCACTCAGATGTCAGGCTCTGGCGGCAGCAGCGGGCACCATCAGCCACTCCGATGTCAGGGCTCTGCCGGCAGCAGCGGGCACCATCAGCCACTCCGATGTCAGGCTCTGTCGGCAGCAGTAGCCACCATCATCACTCACTCCAATGTCAGGCTCTGTCGGCCCTCTGTCGGCAGCAGCGGGCACCATCAGCCACTCCGATGTCAGGCTCTGTCGGCAGCAGCGGTCACCATCAGCCACTCCGATGTCAGGGCTCTGCCGGCAGCAGCGGGCACCATCAGCCACTCCGATGTGAGGCTCTGTCGGCAGCAGTAGCCACCATCATCACTCACTCCGAATTCATGCTCTGTCGTCCCTCTGTCGGCAGCAGCGGGCACCATCAGCCACTCCGATGTCAGGCTCTGTCGGCAGCAGTAGCCACCATCATCACTCACTCCGATGTCAGGCTCTGTCGGCCCTCTGTCAGCAGCAGCGGTCACCATCAGCCACTCCGATGTCAGGCTCTGCCGGCAGCAGGGGGCACCATCAGCCACTCCGATGTCAGGCTCTGCCGGCAGCAGCAGGCACCATCAGCCACTCCGATGTCGCCACTCCGATGTCAGGCTCTGTCGGCAGCAGCGGGCACCATCAGCCACTCCTATGTCAGGCTCTGTCGGCAGCAGCGGTCACCATCAGCCACTCCGATGTCAGGGCTCTGCCGGCAGCAGCGGGCACCATCAGCCACTCCGATGTGAGGCTCTGTCGGCAGCAGTAGCCACCATCATCACTCACTCCGAATTCATGCTCTGTCGTCCCTCTGTCGGCAGCAGCGGGCACCATCAGCCACTCCGATGTCAGGCTCTGTCGGCAGCAGTAGCCACCATCATCACTCACTCCGATGTCAGGCTCTGTCGGCCCTCTGTCAGCAGCAGCGGTCACCATCAGCCACTCCGATGTCAGGCTCTGCCGGCAGCAGGGGGCACCATCAGCCACTCCGATGTCAGGCTCTGCCGGCAGCAGCAGGCACCATCAGCCACTCCGATGTCGCCACTCCGATGTCAGGCTCTGTCGGCAGCAGCGGGCACCATCAGCCACTCCGATGTCAGGCTCTGCCGGCAGCAGCGGGCACCATCAGCCACTCCGATGTCAGGCTCTGCCGGCAGCAGCGGGCACCATCAGCCACTCCGATGTCAGGCTCTGTCGTCAGCAGTAGCCACCATCAGCCACTCCGATGTCAGGCTCTGTCGGCAGCAGTAGCCAACATCAGCCACTCCGATGTCAGGCTCTGTCGTCTGCAGTAGCCTCATCAGCCACTCCGATGTCAGGCTCTGTCAGCAGCAATAGCCACCATCAGCCACTCCGATGTCAGGCTCTGTTGGCAGCAATAGCCACCATCAGCCACTCCGATGTCAGGCTCTGTTGGCAGCAATAGCCACCATCAGCCACTCCGATGTCAGGCTCTGTCGGCAGCAGCGGGCACCATCAGCCACTCCGATGTCAGGCTCTGTTGGTAGCAATAGCCACCATCAGCCACTCCGATGTCAGGCTCTGTCGGCAGCAGTAGCCACCATCAGCCACTCCGATGTCACGCTCTGTCGGCAGCAGCGGGCACCATCAGCCACTCCGATGTCAGGCTCTGTTGGCAGCAGCAGGCACCATCAGCCACTCCGATGTCAGGCTCTGTCGGCAGCAGCGGGCACCATCAGCCACTCCGATGTCACGCTCTGTTGGCAGCAATAGCCACCATCAGCCACTCCGATGTCATTCTCTGTCGGCAGCAGCGGGCACCATCAGCCACTCCGATGTCAGGCTCTGTTGGCAGCAATAGCCACCATCAGCCACTCCGATGTCAGGCTCTGCCGGCAGCAGGGGGCACCGTCAGCCACTCCGATGTCAGGCTCTGTCGGCAGCAGCGGGCACCATCAGCCACTCCGATGTCAGGCTCTGTCGGCAGCAGCGGGCACCATCAGCCACTCCGATGTCAGGCTCTGTCAGCAGCAGCGGGCACCATCAGCCACTCAGATGTCAGGCTCTGCCGGCAGCAGCGGGCACCATCAGCCACTCCGATGTCAGGCTCTGTCGGCAGCAGTGGCCACATCAGCCACTCCGATGTCAGGCTCTGTCGGCAGCAGTAGCCAACATCAGCCACTCCGATGTCAGGGTCTGTCGGCAGCAGCGGGCACCATCAGCCACTCCGATGTCAGGCTCTGTTGGCAGCAATAGCCACCATCAGCCACTCCGATGTCAGGCTCTGTCGGCAGCAGCGGGCACCATCAGCCACTCCGATGTCAGGCTCTGTTGGTAGCAATAGCCACCATCAGCCACTCCGATGTCAGGCTCTGTCGGCAGCAGTAGCCACCATCAGCCACTCCGATGTCAGGCTCTGTCGGCAGCAGCGGGCACCATCAGCCACTCCGATGTCAGGCTCTGTTGGCAGCAGCGGGCACCATCAGCCACTCCGATGTCAGGCTCTGTCGGCAGCAGCGGGCACCATCAGCCACTCCGATGTCACGCTCTGTTGGCAGCAATAGCCACCATCAGCCACTCCGATGTCAGGCTCTGTCGGCAGCAGCGGGCACCATCAGCCACTCTGATGTCAGGCTCTGTTGGCAGCAATAGCCACCATCAGCCACTCCGATGTCAGGCTCTGCCGGCAGCAGGGGGCACCGTCAGCCACTCCGATGTCAGGCTCTGTTGGCAGCAGCGGGCACCATCAGCCACTCCGATGTCAGGCTCTGTCGGCAGCAGCGGGCACCATCAGCCACTCCGATGTCAGGCTCTGTCAGCAGCAGCGGGCACCATCAGCCACTCAGATGTCAGGCTCTGCCGGCAGCAGCGGGCACCATCAGCCACTCCGATGTCAGGCTCTGTCGGCAGCAGTGGCCACATCAGCCACTCCGATGTCAGGCTCTGTCGGCAGCAGTGGCCAACATCAGCCACTCCGATGTCAGGGTCTGTCGGCAGCAGCGGGCACCATCAGCCACTCCGATGTCAGGCTCTGTCGGCAGCAGTAGCCACCATCAGCCATTCCGATGTCAGGCTCTGTCAGCAGCAGTAGCCACCATCAGCCACTCCGATGTCAGGCTCTGTCGGCAGCAGTGGCCACATCAGCCACTCAGATGTCAGGCTCTGGCGGCAGCAGCGGGCACCATCAGCCACTCCGATGTCAGGGCTCTGCCGGCAGCAGCGGGCACCATCAGCCACTCCGATGTCAGGCTCTGTCGGCAGCAGTAGCCACCATCATCACTCACTCCGATGTCAGGCTCTGTCGGCCCTCTGTCGGCAGCAGCGGGCACCATCAGCCACCCCGATGTCAGGCTCTGTTGGCAGCAGCGGGCACCATCAGCCACTCCGATGTCAGGCTCTGTTGGCCCTCTGCCGGCAGCAGCGGGCACCATCAGCCACTCCGATGTCAGGCTCTGTTGGCAGCAGCGGGCACCATCAGCCACTCCGATGTCAGGCTCTGTTGGCAGCAATAGCCACCATCAGCCACTCCGATGTCAGGCTCTGTTGGCAGCAATAGCCACCATCAGCCACTCCGATGTCAGGCTCTGTCGGCAGCAATAGCCACCATCAGCCACTCCGATGTCAGGCTCTGTCGGCAGCAGTAGCCACCATCAGCCACTCCGATGTCAGGCTCTGTCGGCAGCAGTGGCCACCATCAGCCACTCCGATGTCAGGCTCTGTCGGCAGCAGTAGCCCCCATCAGCCACTCCGATGTCAGGGCTCTGTCAGCAGCAGTAGCCACCATCAGCCACTCCGATGTCAGGGCTCTGTCAGCAGCAGTAGCCACCATCAGCCACTCCCATGTCAGGGCTCTGTCGGCAGCAGTAGCCACCATCATCACTCACTCCGATGTCAGGCTCTGTCGGCAGCAGTAGCCACATCAGCCACTCCGATGTCAGGCTCTGTCGGCAGCAGTAGCCACATCAGCCACTCCGATGTCAGGCTCTGTCGGCAGCAGTAGCCACCATCAGCCACTCCGATGTCAGGCTCTGTCGGCAGCAGCGGGCACCATCAGCCACTCCGATGTCAGGCTCTGTCGGCAGCAGCGGGCACCATCAGCCACTCCGATGTCAGGTTCTGCCGGCAGCAGCGGGCACCATCAGCCACTCCGATGTCAGGCTCTGTCGGCATCAGCGGGCACCATCAGTCACTCCAATGTCAGGGCTCTGCCGGCAGCAGCGGGCACCATCAGCCACTCCGATGTCAGGCTCTGTCGGCAGCAGTAGCCACCATCATCACTCACTCCGATGTCAGGCTCTGTCGGCCCTCTGTCGGCAGCAGCGGGCACCATCAGCCACCCCGATGTCAGGCTCTGTTGGCAGCAGCGGGCACCATCAGCCACTCCGATGTCAGGCTCTGTTGGCCCTCTGCCGGCAGCAGCGGGCACCATCAGCCACTCCGATGTCAGGCTCTGTTGGCAGCAGCGGGCACCATCAGCCACTCCGATGTCAGGCTCTGTTGGCAGCAATAGCCACCATCAGCCACTCCGATGTCAGGCTCTGTTGGCAGCAATAGCCACCATCAGCCACTCCGATGTCAGGCTCTGTCGGCAGCAGCGGGCACCATCAGCCACTCCGATGTCAGGCTCTGTCGGCAGCAGCGGGCACCATCAGCCACTCCGATGTCAGGTTCTGCCGGCAGCAGCGGGCACCATCAGCCACTCCGATGTCAGGCTCTGTCGGCATCAGCGGGCACCATCAGTCACTCCAATGTCAGGGCTCTGCCGATGGCAGCGGGCACCATCAGCCACTCCGATGTCAGGCTCTGTCGGCAGCAGTAGCCACCATCATCACTCACTCCAATGTCAGGCTCTGTCGGCCCTCTGTCGGCAGCAGCGGGCACCATCAGCCACTCCGATGTCAGGCTCTGTCGGCAGCAGCGGTCACCATCAGCCACTCCGATGTCAGGGCTCTGCCGGCAGCAGCGGGCACCATCAGCCACTCCGATGTGAGGCTCTGTCGGCAGCAGTAGCCACCATCATCACTCACTCCGAATTCATGCTCTGTCGGCCCTCTGTCGGCAGCAGCGGGCACCATCAGCCACTCCGATGTCAGGCTCTGTCGGCAGCAGTAGCCACCATCATCACTCACTCCGATGTCAGGCTCTGTCGGCCCTCTGTCAGCAGCAGCGGTCACCATCAGCCACTCCGATGTCAGGCTCTGCCGGCAGCAGGGGGCACCATCAGCCACTCCGATGTCAGGCTCTGCCGGCAGCAGCAGGCACCATCAGCCACTCCGATGTCGCCACTCCGATGTCAGGCTCTGTCGGCAGCAGCGGGCACCATCAGCCACTCCGATGTCAGGCTCTGCCGGCAGCAGCGGGCACCATCAGCCACTCCGATGTCAGGCTCTGTCGGCAGCAGTAGCCACCATCAGCCACTCCGATGTCAGGCTCTGTCGGCATCAGTAGCCAACATCAGCCACTCCGATGTCAGGCTCTGTCGTCAGCAGTAGCCACATAAGCCACCCCGATGTAAGGCTCTGTCGTCAGCAGTAGCCTCATCAGCCACTCCGATGTCAGGCTCTGTCAGCAGCAGTAGCCACCATCAGTCACTCCAATGTCAGGCTCTGCCGGCAGCAGCGGGCACCATAAGCCACTCCGATGTCAGGCTCTGCCGGCAGCAGCGGGCACCATCAGCCACTCCGATGTCAGGCTCTGTTGGCAGCAGCGGGCACCATCAGCCACTCCGATGTCAGGCTCTGTCGGCAGCAGCGGGCACCATCAGCCACTCCGATGTCAGGCTCTGTTGGCAGCAATAGCCACCATCAGCCACTCCGATGTCAGGCTCTGTCGGCAGCAGCGGGCACAGTCAGCCACTCCGATGTCA
Organism: Cyprinodon diabolis; assembly: GCA_030533445.1. Lineage (NCBI taxonomy): Eukaryota > Metazoa > Chordata > Actinopteri > Cyprinodontiformes > Cyprinodontidae > Cyprinodon > Cyprinodon diabolis. The sequence continues at coordinate 268,585 of JARPUW010000070.1, read as the reverse complement.
GGCTCTGTTGGCAGCAATAGCCACCATCAGCCACTCCAATGTCAGGCTCTGTCGGCGGCAGTAGCCACCATCATCACTCACTCCAATGTCAGGCTCTGTCGGCCCTCTGTCGGCAGCAGCGGGCACCATCAGCCACTCCGATGTCAGGCTCTGTCGGCAGCAGCGGTCACCATCAGCCACTCCGATGTCAGGGCTCTGCCGGCAGCAGCGGGCACCATCAGCCACTCCGATGTGAGGCTCTGTCGGCAGCAGTAGCCACCATCATCACTCACTCCGAATTCAGGCTCTGTCGGCCCTCTGTCGGCAGCAGCGGTCACCATCAGCCACTCCGATGTCAGGCTCTGCCGGCAGCAGGGGGCACCATCAGCCACTCCGATGTTAGGCTCTGCCGGCAGCAGCGGGCACCATCAGCCACTCCGATGTCAGGCTCTGTCGGCAGCAGTAGCCACCATCAGCCACTCCGATGTCAGGCGCTGTCGGGATCAGCGGGCAAAATCAGCCACTCCGATGTCAGGCTCTGCCGGCAGCAGTAGGCAACATCAGCCACTCCGATGTCAGGCTCTGTCGTCAGCAGTAGCCACATAAGCCACTCCGATGTCAGGCTCTGTCGTCTGCAGTAGCCTCATCAGCCACTCCGATGTCAGGCTCTGTCAGCAGCAATAGCCACCATCAGCCACTCCGATGTCAGGCTCTGTTGGCAGCAATAGCCACCATCAGCCACTCCGATGTCAGGCTCTGTTGGCAGCAATAGCCACCATCAGCCACTCCGATGTCAGGCTCTGTCGGCAGCAGCGGGCACCATCAGCCACTCCGATGTCAGGCTCTGTTGGTAGCAATAGCCACCATCAGCCACTCCGATGTCAGGCTCTGTCGGCAGCAGTAGCCACCATCAGCCACTCCGATGTCAGGCTCTGTCGGCAGCAGCGGGCACCATCAGCCACTCCGATGTCAGGCTCTGTTGGCAGCAGCGGGCACCATCAGCCACTCCGATGTCAGGCTCTGTCGGCAGCAGCGGGCACCATCAGCCACTCCGATGTCACGCTCTGTTGGCAGCAATAGCCACCATCAGCCACTCCGATGTCATTCTCTGTCGGCAGCAGCGGGCACCATCAGCCACTCCGATGTCAGGCTCTGTAGGCAGCAATAGCCACCATCAGCCACTCCGATGTCAGGCTCTGCCGGCAGCAGGGGGCACCGTCAGCCACTCCGATGTCAGGCTCTGTCGGCAGCAGCGGGCACCATCAGCCACTCCGATGTCAGGCTCTGTCGGCAGCAGCGGGCACCATCAGCCACTCCGATGTCACGCTCTGTTGGCAGCAATAGCCACCATCAGCCACTCCGATGTCATTCTCTGTCGGCAGCAGCGGGCACCATCAGCCACTCCGATGTCAGGCTCTGTTGGCAGCAATAGCCACCATCAGCCACTCCGATGTCAGGCTCTGCCGGCAGCAGGGGGCACCGTCAGCCACTCCGATGTCAGGCTCTGTCGGCAGCAGCGGGCACCATCAGCCACTCCGATGTCAGGCTCTGTCGGCAGCAGCGGGCACCATCAGCCACTCCGATGTCAGGCTCTGTCAGCAGCAGCGGAAACCATCAGCCACTCAGATGTCAGGCTCTGCCGGCAGCAGCGGGCACCATCAGCCACTCCGATGTCAGGGTCTGTCGGCAGCAGCGGGCACCATCAGCCACTCCGATGTCAGGCTCTGTCAGCAGCAGCGGGCACCATCAGCCACTCAGATGTCAGGCTCTGCCGGCAGCAGCGGGCACCATCAGCCACTCCGATGTCAGGGTCTGTCGGCAGCAGCGGGCACCATCAGCCACTCCGATGTCAGGCTCTGTCGGCAGCAATAGCCACCATCAGCCACTCCGATGTCAGGCTCTGTCGGCAGCAGCGGGCACCATCAGCCACTCCGATGTCAGGCTCTGTTGGTAGCAATAGCCACCATCAGCCACTCCGATGTCAGGCTCTGTCGGCAGCAGTAGCCACCATCAGCCACTCCGATGTCAGGCTCTGTCGGCAGCAGCGGGCACCATCAGCCACTCCGATGTCAGGCTCTGTTGGCAGCAGCGGGCACCATCAGCCACTCCGATGTCAGGCTCTGTCGGCAGCAGCGGGCACCATCAGCCACTCCGATGTCACGCTCTGTTGGCAGCAATAGCCACCATCAGCCACTCCGATGTCAGGCTCTGTCGGCAGCAGCGGGCACCATCAGCCACTCTGATGTCAGGCTCTGTTGGCAGCAATAGCCACCATCAGCCACTCCGATGTCAGGCTCTGCCGGCAGCAGGGGCACCGTCAGCCACTCCGATGTCAGGCTCTGTCGGCAGCAGCGGGCACCAACAGCCACTCCGATGTCAGGCTCTGTCGGCAGCAGCGGGCACCATAAGTCACTCCGATGTCAGGCTCTGTCAGCAGCAGCGGGCACCATCAGCCACTCAGATGTCAGGCTCTGCCGGCAGCAGCGGGCACCATCAGCCACTCCGATGTCAGGCTCTGTCGGCAGCAGTGGCCACATCAGCCACTCCGATGTCAGGCTCTGTCGGCAGCAGTAGCCAACATCAGCCACTCCGATGTCAGGGTCTGTCGGCAGCAGCGGGCACCATCAGCCACTCCGATGTCAGGCTCTGTCGGCAGCAGTAGCCACCATCAGCCATTCCGATGTCAGGCTCTGTCAGCAGCAGTAGCCACCATCAGCCACTCCGATGTCAGGGCTCTGTCAGCAGCAGTAGCCACCATCAGCCACTCCCATGTCAGGGCTCTGTCGGCAGCAGTAGCCACCATCATCACTCACTCCGATGTCAGGCTCTGTCGGCAGCAGTAGCCACATAAGCCACTCCGATGTCAGGCTCTGTCGTCAGCAGTAGCCTCATCAGCCACTCCGATGTCAGGCTCTGTCGGCAGCAATAGCCACCATCAGCCACTCCGATGTCAGGCTCTGTTGGCAGCAATAGCCACCATCAGCCACTCCGATGTCAGGCTCTGTTGGCAGCAATAGCCACCATCAGCCACTCCGATGTCAGGCTCTGTCGGCAGCAGCGGGCACCATCAGCCACTCCGATGTCAGGCTCTGTTGGTAGCAATAGCCACCATCAGCCACTCCGATGTCAGGCTCTGTCGGCAGCAGTAGCCACCATCAGCCACTCCGATGTCAGGCTCTGTCGGCAGCAGCGGGCACCATCAGCCACTCCGCTGTCAGGCTCTGTTGGCAGCAGCGGGCACCATCAGCCACTCCGATGTCAGGCTCTGTCGGCAGCAGCGGGCACCATCAGCCACTCCGATGTCACGCTCTGTTGGCAGCAATAGCCACCATCAGCTACTCCGATGTCAGGCTCTGTCGGCAGCAGCGGGCACCATCAGCCACTCCGATGTCAGGCTCTGTTGGCAGCAATAGCCACCATCAGCCACTCCGATGTCAGGCTCTGTCGGCAGCAGCGGGCACCATCAGCCACTCCGATGTCAGGCTCTGTCGGCAGCAGCGGGCACCATCAGCCACTCCGATGTCAGGCTCTGTCAGCAGCAGCGGGCACCATCAGCCACTCAGATGTCAGGCTCTGCCGGCAGCAGCGGGCACCATCAGCCACTCCGATGTCAGGCTCTGTCGGCAGCAGTGGCCACATCAGCCACTCCGATGTCAGGCTCTGTCGGCAGCAGTAGCCAACATCAGCCACTCCGATGTCAGGGTCTGTCGACAGCAGCGGGCACCATCAGCCACTCCGATGTCAGGCTCTGTTGGCAGCAATAGCCACCATCAGCCACTCCGATGTCAGGCTCTGTCGGCAGCAGCGGGCACCATCAGCCACTCCGATGTCAGGCTCTGTTGGTAGCAATAGCCACCATCAGCCACTCCGATGTCAGGCTCTGTCGGCAGCAGTAGCCACCATCAGCCACTCCGATGTCAGGCTCTGTCGGCAGCAGCGGGCACCATCAGCCACTCCGATGTCAGGCTCTGTTGGCAGCAGCGGGCACCATCAGCCACTCCGATGTCAGTCTCTGTCGGCAGCAGCGGGCACCATCAGCCACTCCGATGTCACGCTCTGTTGGCAGCAATAGCCACCATCAGCCACTCCGATGTCAGGCTCTGTCGGCAGCAGCGGGCACCATCAGCCACTCCGATGTCAGGCTCTGTTGGTAGCAATAGCCACCATCAGCCACTCCGATGTCAGGCTCTGTCGGCAGCAGTAGCCACCATCAGCCACTCCGATGTCAGGCTCTGTCGGCAGCAGCGGGCACCATCAGCCACTCCGCTGTCAGGCTCTGTTGGCAGCAGCGGGCACCATCAGCCACTCCGATGTCAGGCTCTGTCGGCAGCAGCGGGCACCATCAACCACTCCGATGTCACGCTCTGTTGGCAGCAATAGCCACCATCAGCTACTCCGATGTCAGGCTCTGTCGGCAGCAGCGGGCACCATCAGCCACTCCGATGTCAGGCTCTGTTGGCAGCAATAGCCACCATCAGCCACTCCGATGTCAGGCTCTGTCGGCAGCAGCGGGCACCATCAGCCACTCCGATGTCAGGCTCTGTCGGCAGCAGCGGGCACCATCAGCCACTCCGATGTCAGGCTCTGTCAGCAGCAGCGGGCACCATCAGACACTCAGATGTCAGGCTCTGCCGGCAGCAGCGGGCACCATCAGCCACTCCGATGTCAGGCTCTGTCGGCAGCAGTGGCCACATCAGCCACTCCGATGTCAGGCTCTGTCGGCAGCAGTAGCCAACATCAGCCACTCCGATGTCAGGGTCTGTCGACAGCAGCGGGCACCATCAGCCACTCCGATGTCAGGCTCTGTTGGCAGCAATAGCCACCATCAGCCACTCCGATGTCAGGCTCCGATGTCAGGCTCTGTCGGCAGCAGCGGGCACCATCAGCCACTCCGATGTCAGGCTCTGTTGGTAGCAATAGCCACCATCAGCCACTCCAATGTCAGGCTCTGTCGGCAGCAGTAGCCACCATCAGCCACTCCGATGTCAGGCTCTGTCGGCAGCAGCGGGCACCATCAGCCACTCCGATGTCAGGCTCTGTTGGCAGCAGCGGGCACCATCAGCCACTCCGATGTCAGGCTCTGTCGGCAGCAGCGGGCACCATCAGCCACTCCGATGTCACGCTCTGTTGGCAGCAATAGCCACCATCAGCCACTCCGATGTCAGGCTCTGTCGGCAGCAGCGGGCACCATCAGCCACTCCGATGTCAGGCTCTGTTGGCAGCAATAGCCACCATCAGCCACTCCGATGTCAGGCTCTGCCGGCCACAGGGGGCACCGTCAGCCACTCCGATGTCAGGCTCTGTCGGCAGCAGCGGGCACCATCAGCCACTCCGATGTCAGGCTCTGTCGGCAGCAGCGGGCACCATCAGCCACTCCGATGTCAGGCTCTGTCAGCAGCAGCGGGCACCATCAGCCACTCAGATGTCAGGCTCTGCCGGCATTAGCGGGCACCATCAGCCACTCCGATGTCAGGCTCTGTCGGCAGCAGTGGCCACATCAGCCACTCCGATGTCAGGCTCTGTCGGCAGCAGTAGCCAACATCAGCCACTCCGATGTCAGGCTCTGTCGGCAGCAGCGGGCACCATCAGCCACTCCGATGTCAGGCTCTGTCGGCAGCAGTAGCCACCATCAGCCATTCCGATGTCAGGCTCTGTCAGCAGCAGTAGCCACCATCAGCCACTCCGATGTCAGGCGCTGTCGGGATCAGCGGGCAAAATCAGCCACTCCGATGTCAGGCTCTGCCGGCAGCAGTAGCCAACATCAGCCACTCCGATGTCAGGCTCTGTCGGCAGCGGTAGCCACCATCAGCCATTCCGATGTCAGGCTCTGTCAGCAGCAGTAGCCACCATCAGCCACTCTGATGTCAGGGCTCTGTCAGCAGCAGTAGCCACCATCAGCCACTCCCATGTCAGGGCTCTGTCGGCAGCAGTAGCCACCATCATCACTCACTCCGATGTCAGGCTCTGTCGGCAGCAGTAGCCACATAAGCCACTCCGATGTCAGGCTCTGTCGTCAGCAGTAGCCTCATCAGCCACTCCGATGTCAGGCTCTGTCGGCAGCAATAGCCACCATCAGCCACTCCGATGTCAGGCTCTGTCAGCAGCAGTAGCCACATCAGCCACTCCGATGTCAGGCTCTGTCGGCAGCAGTAGCCACCATCAGCCACTCCGATGTCAGGCTCTGTCATCAGCAGCGGGCACCATCAGCCACTCCGATGTCAGGTTCTGCCGGCAGCAGCGGGCACCATCAGCCACTCCGATGTCAGGCTCTGTCGGCAGCAGTAGCCACCATCAGCCACTCCGATGTCAGGCTCTGTCGGCATCAGCGGGCACCATCAGTCACTCCGATGTCAGGGCTCTGCCGGCGGCAGCGGGCACCATCAGCCACTCCGATGTCAGGCTCTGTCGGCAGCAGTAGCCACCATCATCACTCACTCCAATGTCAGGCTCTGTCGGCCCTCTGTCGGCAGCAGCGGGCACCATCAGCCACTCCGATGTCAGGCTCTGTCGGCAGCAGCGGTCACCATCAGCCACTCCGATGTCAGGGCTCTGCCGGCAGCAGCGGGCACCATCAGCCACTCCGATGTGAGGCTCTGTCGGCAGCAGTAGCCACCATCATCACTCACTCCGAATTCAGGCTCTGTCGGCCCTCTGTCGGCAGCAGCGGGCACCATCAGCCACTCCGATGTCAGGCTCTGTCGGCAGCAGTAGCCACCATCATCACTCACTCCGATGTCAGGCTCTGTCGGCCCTCTGTCGGCAGCAGCGGTCACCATCAGCCACTCCGATGTCAGGCTCTGCCGGCAGCAGGGGGCACCATCAGCCACTCCGCTGTTCAGGCTCTGTCGTCAGCAGTAGCCACATCAGCCACTCCGATGTCAGGCTCTGCCGGCAGCAGTAGCCACCATCAGCCACTCCGATGTCAGGGCTCTGTCGGCAGCAGTAGCCACCATCAGCCACTCCGATGTCAGGCTCTGTCGGCAGCAGTAAACAACCTTCAGCCACTCCGATGTCAGGGCTCTGCCGGCAGCAGCGGGCACCATCAGCCACTCCGATGTCAGGCTCTGTCGGCAGCAGTAGCCACCATCATCACTCAGTCCGATGTCAGGCTCTGTCGGCCCTCTGTCGGCAGCAGCGGGCACCATCAGCCACTCCGATGTCAGGTTCTGCCGGCAGCAGCGGGCACCATCAGCCACTCCGATGTCAGGCTCTGTCGGCAGCAGTAGCCACCATCAGCCACTCCGATGTCAGGCTCTGTCGGCAGCAGTAGCCACATCAGCCACACCGATGTCGCCACTCCGATGTCAGGCTGTGTTGGCAGCAGCGGGCACCATCAGCCACTCCGATGTCAGGCTCTGCGGCAGCAGCGGGCACCATCAGCCACTCCGATGTCAGGCTCTGTCGGCAGCAGTAGCCACCATCAGCCACTCCGATGTCAGGGCTCTGTCGGCAGCATTAGCCACCATCAGCCACTCAGATGTCAGGCTCTGTCGGCAGCAGTAAACAACCTTCAGCCACTCCGATGTCAGGCTCTGTCGGCAGCAGTAGCCACCATCAGCCACTCCGATGTCAGGGCTCTGTCAGCAGCAGTAGCCACCATCAGCCACTCCGATGTCAGGGCTCTGTCGGCAGCAGTAGCCACCATAATCACTCACTCCGATGTCAGGCTCAGTCGGCCCTCTGTCGGCAGCAGCGGGCACCATCAGCCACTCCGATGTCAGGCTCTGTTGGCAGCAATAGCCACCATCAGCCACTCCGATGTCAGGCTCTGTCGGCAGCAGTAGCCACCATCAGCCACTCCGATGTCAGGCTCTGTCGGCAGCAGTAGCCACCATCAGCCACTCCGATGTCAGGGCTCTGTCAGCAGCAGTAGCCACCATCAGCCACTCCGATGTCAGGCTCTGTCGGCAGCAGCGGGAAAATCAGCCACTCCGATGTCAGGCTCTGTCGGCAGCAGTAGCCAACATCAGCCACTCCGATGTCAGGGTCTGTCGGCAGCAGTGGGCACCATCAGCCACTCCGATGTCAGGCTCTGTCGGCAGCAGTAGCCAAATCAGCCACTCCGATGTCAGGCTCTGTAGGCAGCAGCGGGCACCATCAGCCACTCCGGTGTCAGGCTCTGTCGGCATCAGCGGGCACCATCAGTCACTCCGATGTCAGGCTCTGTCGGCAGCAGTGGCCACATCAGCCACTCCGATGTCAGCTCTGTCGGCAGCAGTAGCCAACATCAGCCACTCCGATGTCAGGGTCTGTCGGCAGCAGGAGGCACCATCAGCCACTCAGATGTCAGGCTTTGTCGGCAGCAGTGGGCACCATCACCCACTCCGATGTCAGGTTCTGCCAGCAGCAGCGGACAACATCAGCCACTCCGATGTCAGGCTCTGTCGTCAGCAGCGGGCACCATCAGCCACTCCGATGTCAGGCTCTGTCGGCATCAGCGGGCACCATCAGCCACTCCGATGTCAGGCTCAGTCGGCAGCAGTGGGCACCATCAGCCACTCTGATGTCAGGCTCTGTCTGCAGCAGTAGCCACATCAGCCAGTCCGATGTCAGGCTCTGCCGGCAGCAGCGGGCACCATCAGCCACTCCGATGTCAGGGCTCTGCCTGCAGCAGCGGGCACCATTAGCCACTCCGATGTCAGGCTCTGTTGGCAGCAGTGGGCACCATCAGCCACTCCGATGTCAGGGCTCTGCCGGCAGCAGCGGGCACCATCAGCCACTCCGATGTCAGGCTCTGTTGGCAGCAATAGCCACCATCAGCCACTCCGATGTCAGGCTCTGTCGGCAGGCAGTAGCCACCATCAGCCACTCCGATGTCAGGCTCTGTCGGCAGCAGTAGCCACCATCAGCCACTCCGATGTCAGGGCTCTGTCAAGCAGCAGTAGCCACCATCAGCCACTCCGATGTCAGGCTCTGTCGGCAGCAGCGGGAAAAATCAGCCACTCCGATGTCAGGCTCTGTCGGCAGCAGTAGCCAACATCAGCCACTCCGATGTCAGGGTCGTCGGCAGCAGTGGGCACCATCAGCCACTCCGATGTCAGGCTCTGTCGGCAGCAGTAGCCAAATCAGCCACTCGATGTCAGGCTCTGTAGGCAGCAGCGGGCACCATCAGCCACTCCGGTGTCAGGCTCTGTCGGCATCAGCGGGCACCATCAGTCACTCCGATGTCAGGCTCTGTCGGCAGCAGTGGCCACATCAGCCACTCGATGTCAGGCTCTGTCGGCAGCAGTAGCCAACATCAGCCACTCGATGTCAGGGTCTGTCGGCAGCAGGAGGCACCATCAGCCACTCAGATGTCAGGCTTTGTCGGCAGCAGTGGGCACCATCACCCACTCCGATGTCAGGTCTGCCAGCAGCAGCGGACAACATCAGCCACTCCGATGTCAGGCTCTGTCGTCAGCAGCGGGCCCATCAGCCACTCCGATGTCAGCTCTGTCGGCATCAGCGGGCACCATCAGCCACTCCGATGTCAGGCTCAGTCGGCAGCAGTGGGCACCATCAGCCACTCTGATGTCAGGCTCTGTCTGCAGCAGTAGCCACATCAGCCAGTCCGATGTCAGGCTCTGCCGGCAGCAGCGGGGCACCATCAGCCACTCCGATGTCAGGGCTCTGCCTGCAGCAGCGGGCACCATAGCCACTCCGAGTCAGGCTCTGGTTGGCAGCAGTGGGCACCATCAGCCACTCCGATGTCAGGGCTCTGCCGGCAGCAGCGGGCACCATCAGCCACTCCGATGTCAGGCTCTGTCGGCAGCAGCGGGCAAATCAGCCACTCCGATGTCAGGCTCTGCCGGCAGCAGTGGGCACCATCAGCCCACTCCAATGTCAGGTTCTGCCGGCAGCAGCGGGCACCATCAGCCACTCCGATGTCAGGCTCTGTCGGCAGCAGTAGCCACCATCATCACTCACTCCGATGTCAGGCTCTGTCGGCCCTCTGTCGGCAGCAGCGGGCACATCAGCCACTCCGATGTCAGGCTCTGTCGGCAGCAGCGGTCATCATCAGCCACTCCGATGTCAGGGCTCTTCCGGCAGCAGCGGGCACCATCAGCCACTCCGATGTCAGGCTCTGTCGGCAGCAGTAGCCACCATCATCACTCACTCCGATGTCAGGCTCTGTCGGCCCTCTGTCGGCAGCAGCGGGCACCATCAGCCACTCCGATGTCAGGCTCTGTCGGCAGCAGTAGCCACCATCATCACTCACTCCGATGTCAGGCCTCTGTCGGCCCTCTGTCGGCAGCAGCGGGCACCATCAGCCACTCCGATGTCAGGCTCTGTCGGCAGCAGCGGGCAAAATCAGCCACTCCGATGTCAGGCTCTGTCGTCAGCAGTAGCCACATCAGCCACTCCGATGTCAGGCTCTGCCGGCAGCAGTAGCACCATCAGCCACTCCGATGTCAGGGCTCTGTCGGCAGCAGTAGCCACCATCAGCCACTCCGATGTCAGGCTCTGTCGGCAGCAGTAAACAACCTTCAGCCACTCCGATGTCAGGGCTCTGCCGGCAGCAGCGGGCACCATCAGCCACTCCGATGTCAGGCTCTGTCGGCAGCAGTAGCCACCATCATCACTCAGTCCGATGTCAGGCTCTGTCGGCCCTCTGTCGGCAGCAGCGGGCACCATCAGCCACTCCGATGTCAGGTTCTGCCGCAGCAGCGGGCCCATCAGCCACTCCGATGTCAGGCTCTGTCGGCAGCAGTAGCCACCATCAGCACTCCGATGTCAGGCTCTGTCGGCAGCAGTAGCCACATCAGCCACACCGATGTCGCACTCCGATGTCAGGCTGTGTTGGCAGCAGCGGGCACCATCAGCCACTCCGATGTCAGGCTCTGCCGGCAGCAGCGGGGCACCATCAGCCACTCCGATGTCAGGCTCTGTCGGCAGCAGTAGCCACCATCAGCCACTCCGATGTCAGGGCTCTGTCGGCAGCATTAGCCACCATCAGCCACTCAGATGTCAGGCTCTGTCGGCAGCAGTAAACAACCTTCAGCCACTCCGATGTCAGGCTCTGTCGGCAGCAGTAGCCACCATCAGCCACTCCGATGTCAGGGCTCTGTCAGCAGCAGTAGCCACCATCAGCCACTCCGATGTCAGGGCTCTGTCGGCAGGCAGTAGCCACCATAATCACTCACTCCGATGTCAGGCTCAGTCGGCCCTCTGTCGGCAGCAGCGGGCACCATCAGCCACTCCGATGTCAGGCTCTGTTGGCAGCAATAGCCACCATCAGCCACTCCGATGTCAGGCTCTGTCGGCAGCAGTAGCCACCATCAGCCACTCCGAGTCAGGCTCTGTCGGCAGCAGTAGCCACCATCAGCCACTCGATGTCAGGGCTCTGTCAGCAGCAGTAGCCACCATCAGCCACTCCGATGTCAGGCTCTGTCTGGCAGCAGCGGGAAAAATCAGCCACTCCGATGTCAGGCTCTGTCGGCAGCAGTAGCCAACATCAGCCACTCCGATGTCAGGGTCTGTCGGCAGCAGTGGGCACCATCAGCCACTCCGATGTCAGGCTCTGTCGGCAGCAGTAGCAGCTCTGTCGGCAGCAGCGGGTACCATCAGCCACTCCGATGTCAGGCTCTGTTAGCAGCAGTAGCCACCATCAGCCACTCCGGTGTCAGGCTCTGTCAACAGCAGCGGGCACCATCAGCCACTCCGATGTCAGGCTCTGTCGGCAGCAGCGGGCACCATCAGCCACTCCGATGTCAGGCTCTGTCGGCAGCAGTAGCCACCATCAGCCAGTCCGATGTCAGGCTCTGTCAGCAGCAGCGGGCACCATCAGCCACTCCGATGTAAGGCTCTGCCGGCAGCATCGGGCAGCATCAGCCACTCCGATGTCAGGCTTTGTCAGCAGCAGTAGTCACAATCAGCTACTCCGATGTCAGGCTCTGTCACCAGCAGCGGGCACCATCAGCCACTCCGATGTCAGGCTCTGTCGTCAGCAGTAACCACATCAGCCACTCCGATGTCAGGCTCTGTCGGCAGCAGCGGGCACCATCAGCCACTCCGATGTCAGGCTCTGTCAGCAGCAGCAGCATCAGCCACTCCGATGTCAGGCTTTGTCAGCAGCAGCGGGCACCATCAGCCACTCCGATGTCAGGCTCTGCCGGCAGCAGCAGGCAGCATCAGCCAGTCCGATGTCAGGCTCTGTCAGCAGCAGCGGGCACCATCAGCCACTCCGATGTCAGGCTCTGTCGGCAGCAGTAGCCACCATCAGCCACTCCGATGTCAGGCTCTGTCGGCAGCAGCGGGCACCATCAGCCACTCCGATGTCAGGCTCTGTCGGCAGCAGTAGCCACCATCAGCCACTCCGATGTCAGGCTCTGTCGGCAGCAGCGGGCACCATCAGCCACTCCGATGTCAGGCTCTGTCAGCAGCAGCTTGCACCATCAGCCACTCCGATGTCAGGGCTCTGTCGGCAGCAGTAGCCACCATCAGCCACTCCGATGTAAGGCTCTGTCGGCAGCAGCGGGCACCATCAGCCACTCCGATGTCAGGCTCTGTCGGCAGCAGTAGCCACCATCAGCCACTCCGATGTCAGGCTCTGTCGGCAGCAGCGGGCACCATCAGCCACTCCGATGTCAGGCTCTGTCAGCAGCAGCGGGCACCATCAGCCACTCCGATGTCAGGGCTCTGCCAGCAGCATCGGGCACCATCAGCCACTCCGATGTCAGGGCTCTGCCAGCAGCATCGGGCACCAACAGCCACTCCGATGTCAGGCTCTGTCGGCAGCAGTAGCCACAATCAGCCACTCCGATGTCAGGCTCTGTCGGCAGCAGTAGCCACAATCAGCCACTCCGATGTCAGGGCTCTTCCGGCAGCAGCGGGCACCATCAGCCACTCCGATGTAAGGCTCTGTCGGCAGCAGCGGGCACCATCAGCCACTCCGATGTCAGGCTCTGTCAGCAGCAGTAGCCACCATCAGACACTCCGATGTCAGGCTCTGTCGGCAGCAGTAGCCACCATCAGCCACTCCGATGTCAGGCTCTGTCAGCAGCAGTAGCCACCATCAGCCACTCCGATGTCAGGCTGTCGGCAGCAGCGGGCACCATCAGCCACTCCGATGTCAGGCTCTGTCAGCAGCAGTAGCCACCATCAGACACTCCGATGTCAGGCTCTGCCGGCAGCAGCGGGCACCATCAGCCACTCCGATGTCAGGCTCTGTCAGCAGCAGTAGCCACCATCAGCCACTCCGATGTCAGGCTGTCGGCAGCAGCGGGCACCATCAGACACTCCGATGTAAGGCTCTGTCGGCAGCAGTAGCCACCATCAGCCACGCCGATGTGAGGCTCTGTCGGCAGCAGTGGCCACCATCAGCCACTCCGATGTCAGGCTCTGTCGGCAGCAGTAGCCACCATCAGCCACTCCGATGTCAGGCTCTGCCGGCAGCAGTAGCCACCATCAGCCACTCCGATGTCAGGGCTCTTCCGGCCGCAGCGGGCACCATCAGCCACTCCGATGTCAGGCTCTGTCGGCAGCAGCGGGCACCATCAGCCACTCCGATGTCAGGCTCTGTCAGCACCAGCGGGCACCATCAGCCACTCCGATGTCAGGGCTCTGCGAGTAGCATCGGGCACCATCAGCCACTCCGATGTCAGGGCTCTGCCGGCAGCATCGGGCACCATCAGCCACTCCGATGTCAGGCTCTGTCGGCAGCAGTAGCCACAATCAGCCACTCCGATGTCAGGCTCTGTCGGCAGCAGTAGCCACAATCAGCCACTCCGATGTCAGGCTCTGTCGGCAGCAGCGGGGACCCTCAGCCACTCCGATGTCAGGCTCTGTCGGCAGCAGCGGGCACCATCAGCCACTCCGATGTCAGGCTCTGTCAGCAGCAGTAGCCACCATCAGCCACTCCGATGTCAGGCTGTCGGCAGCAGCGGGCACCATCAGACACTCCGATGTCACGCTCTGTCGGCAGCAGTAGCCACCATCAGCCACTCCGATGTCAGGCTCTGTCGGCAGCAGTAGCCACCATCAGCCACTCCGATGTCAGGCTCTGCCGGCAGCAGCGGGCACCATCAGCCCCTCCGATGTCAGGCTCTGTCGGCAGCAGTAGCCACATCAGCCACTCCGATGTCAGGCTCTGTCGGCAGCAGCGGGGACCCTCAGCCACTCCGATGTCAGGCTCTGTCGGCAGCAGCGGGCACCATCAACCACTCCGATGTCTGGCTGTCGGCAGCAGCGGGCACCATCAGACACTCCGATGTCAGGCTCTGTCGGCAGCAGTAGCCACCATCAGCCACTCCGATGTCAGGCTCTGTCGGCAGCAGCGGGCACCATCAGCCACTACGATGTCAATCTCTGTCGGCAGCAGCGGGCACCATCAGCCACTCCGATGTCAGGATCTGTCGGCAGCAGTAGCCACCATCAGCCACTCCGATGTCAGGCTCTGCCGGTAGCAGCGGGCACCATCAGCCACTCCGATGTCAGGGCTCTGCCAGCAGCAGCGGGCACAATCAGCCACTCCGATGTCAGGCTCTGTCAGCAGCAGTAGCCACCATCAGCCACTCCGATGTCAGGCTCTGTCGGCAGCAGCGGGCACCATCAGCCACTCCGATGTCAGGCTCTGTCGGCAGCAGCGGGCACCATCAGCCACTCCGATGTCAGGCTCTGTCAGCAGCAGCAGCATCAGCCACTCCGATGTCAGGCTTTGTCAGCAGCAGCGGGCACCATCAGCCACTCCGATGTCAGGCTCTGCCGGCAGCAGCGGGCAGCATCAGCCAGTCCGATGTCAGGCTCTGTCGGCAGCAGCGGGCACCATCAGCCACTCCGATGTCAGGCTCTGTCAGCAGCAGCAGCATCAGCCACTCCGATGTCAGGCTTTGTCAGCAGCAGCGGGCACCATCAGCCACTCCGATGTCAGGCTCTGCCGGCAGCAGCGGGCAGCATCAGCCAGTCCGATGTCAGGCTCTGTCAGCAGCAGCGGGCACCATCAGCCACTCCGATGTCAGGCTCTGTCGGCAGCAGTAGCCACCATCAGCCACTCCGATGTCAGGCTCTGTCGGCAGCAGCGGGCACCATCAGCCACTCCGATGTCAGGCTCTGTCGGCAGCAGTAGCCACCATCAGCCACTCCGATGTCAGGCTCTGTCGGCAGCAGCGGGCACCATCAGCCACTCCGATGTCAGGCTCTGTCAGCAGCAGCTTGCACCATCAGCCACTCCGATGTCAGGGCTCTGTCGGCAGCAGTAGCCACCATCAGCCACTCCGATGTAAGGCTCTGTCGGCAGCAGCGGGCACCATCAGCCACTCCGATGTCAGGCTCTGTCGGCAGCAGTAGCCACCATCAGCCACTCCGATGTCAGGCTCTGTCGGCAGCAGTAGCCACCATCAGCCACTCCGATGTCAGGCTCTGCCGGAAGCAGCGGGCACCATCAGCCACTCCGATGTCAGGCTCTGTCAGCAGCAGTAGCCACCATCAGCCACTCCGATGTCAGGCTCTGTCGGCAGCAGTAGCCACCATCAGCCACTCCGATGTCAAGCTCTGTCGGCAGCAGCGGGTACCATCAGCCACTCCGATGTCAGGCTCTGTTAGCAGCAGTAGCCACCATCAGCCACTCCGGTGTCAGGCTCTGTCAACAGCAGCGGGCACCATCAGCCACTCCGATGTCAGGCTCTGTCGGCAGCAGCGGGCACCATCAGCCACTCCGATGTCAGGCTCTGTCGGCAGCAGTAGCCACCATCAGCCAGTCCGATGTCAGGCTCTGTCAGCAGCAGCGGGCACCATCAGCCACTCCGATGTAAGGCTCTGCCGGCAGCATCGGGCAGCATCAGCCACTCCGATGTCAGGCTTTGTCAGCAGCAGTAGTCACAATCAGCTACTCCGATGTCAGGCTCTGTCACCAGCAGCGGGCACCATCAGCCACTCCGATGTCAGGCTCTGTCGTCAGCAGTAACCACATCAGCCACTCCGATGTCAGGCTCTGTCGGCAGCAGCGGGCACCATCAGCCACTCCGATGTCAGGCTCTGTCAGCAGCAGCAGCATCAGCCACTCCGATGTCAGGCTTTGTCAGCAGCAGCGGGCACCATCAGCCACTCCGATGTCAGGCTCTGCCGGCAGCAGCGGGCAGCATCAGCCAGTCCGATGTCAGGCTCTGTCAGCAGCAGCGGGCACCATCAGCCACTCCGATGTCAGGCTCTGTCGGCAGCAGTAGCCACCATCAGCCACTCCGATGTCAGGCTCTGTCGGCAGCAGCGGGCACCATCAGCCACTCCGATGTCAGGCTCTGTCGGCAGCAGCGGGCACCATCAGCCACTCCGATGTCAGGCTCTGTCAGCAGCAGCTTGCACCATCAGCCACTCCGATGTCAGGGCTCTGTCGGCAGCAGTAGCCACCATCAGCCACTCCGATGTAAGGCTCTGTCGGCAGCAGCGGGCACCATCAGCCACTCCGATGTCAGGCTCTGTCGGCAACAGTAGCCACCATCAGCCACTCCGATGTCAGGCTCTGTCGGCAGCAGCGGGCACCATCAGCCACTCCGATGTCAGGCTCTGTCAGCAGCAGCGGGCACCATCAGCCACTCCGATGTCAGGGCTCTGCCAGCAGCATCGGGCACCATCAGCCACTCCGATGTCAGGGCTCTGCCAGCAGCATCGGGCACCAACAGCCACTCCGATGTCAGGCTCTGTCGGCAGCAGTAGCCACAATCAGCCACTCCGATGTCAGGCTCTGTCGGCAGCAGTAGCCACAATCAGCCACTCCGATGTCAGGGCTCTTCCGGCAGCAGCGGGCACCATCAGCCACTCCGATGTAAGGCTCTGTCGGCAGCAGCGGGCACCATCAGCCACTCCGATGTCAGGCTCTGTCAGCAGCAGTAGCCACCATCAGACACTCCGATGTCAGGCTCTGTCGGCAGCAGTAGCCACCATCAGCCACTCCGATGTCAGGCTCTGTCAGCAGCAGTAGCCACCATCAGCCACTCCGATGTCAGGCTGTCGGCAGCAGCGGGCACCATCAGCCACTCCGATGTCAGGCTCTGTCAGCAGCAGTAGCCACCATCAGACACTCCGATGTCAGGCTCTGCCGGCAGCAGCGGGCACCATCAGCCACTCCGATGTCAGGCTCTGTCAGCAGCAGTAGCCACCATCAGCCACTCCGATGTCAGGCTGTCGGCAGCAGCGGGCACCATCAGACACTCCGATGTAAGGCTCTGTCGGCAGCAGTAGCCACCATCAGCCACGCCGATGTGAGGCTCTGTCGGCAGCAGTAGCCACCATCAGCCACTCCGATGTCAGGCTCTGTCGGCAGCAGTAGCCACCATCAGCCACTCCGATGTCAGGCTCTGCCGGCAGCAGTAGCCACCATCAGCCACTCCGATGTCAGGGCTCTTCCGGCCGCAGCGGGCACCATCAGCCACTCCGATGTCAGGCTCTGTCGGCAGCAGCGGGCACCATCAGCCACTCCGATGTCAGGCTCTGTCAGCACCAGCGGGCACCATCAGCCACTCCGATGTCAGGGCTCTGCGAGTAGCATCGGGCACCATCAGCCACTCCGATGTCAGGGCTCTGCCGGCAGCATCGGGCACCATCAGCCACTCCGATGTCAGGCTCTGTCGGCAGCAGTAGCCACAATCAGCCACTCCGATGTCAGGCTCTGTCGGCAGCAGTAGCCACAATCAGCCACTCCGATGTCAGGCTCTGTCGGCAGCAGCGGGGACCCTCAGCCACTCCGATGTCAGGCTCTGTCGGCAGCAGCGGGCACCATCAGCCACTCCGATGTCAGGCTCTGTCAGCAGCAGTAGCCACCATCAGCCACTCCGATGTCAGGCTGTCGGCAGCAGCGGGCACCATCAGACACTCCGATGTCACGCTCTGTCGGCAGCAGTAGCCACCATCAGCCACTCCGATGTCAGGCTCTGTCGGCAGCAGTAGCCACCATCAGCCACTCCGATGTCAGGCTCTGCCGGCAGCAGCGGGCACCATCAGCCCCTCCGATGTCAGGCTCTGTCGGCAGCAGTAGCCACATCAGCCACTCCGATGTCAGGCTCTGTCGGCAGCAGCGGGGACCCTCAGCCACTCCGATGTCAGGCTCTGTCGGCAGCAGCGGGCACCATCAACCACTCCGATGTCTGGCTGTCGGCAGCAGCGGGCACCATCAGACACTCCGATGTCAGGCTCTGTCGGCAGCAGTAGCCACCATCAGCCACTCCGATGTCAGGCTCTGTCGGCAGCAGCGGGCACCATCAGCCACTACGATGTCAATCTCTGTCGGCAGCAGCGGGCACCATCAGCCACTCCGATGTCAGGATCTGTCGGCAGCAGTAGCCACCATCAGCCACTCCGATGTCAGGCTCTGCCGGTAGCAGCGGGCACCATCAGCCACTCCGATGTCAGGGCTCTGCCAGCAGCAGCGGGCACAATCAGCCACTCCGATGTCAGGCTCTGTCAGCAGCAGTAGCCACCATCAGCCACTCCGATGTCAGGCTCTGTCGGCAGCAGCGGGCACCATCAGCCACTCCGATGTCAGGCTCTGTCGGCAGCAGCGGGCACCATCAGCCACTCCGATGTCAGGCTCTGTCAGCAGCAGCAGCATCAGCCACTCCGATGTCAGGCTTTGTCAGCAGCAGCGGGCACCATCAGCCACTCCGATGTCAGGCTCTGCCGGCAGCAGCGGGCAGCATCAGCCAGTCCGATGTCAGGCTCTGTCAGCAGCAGCGGGCACCATCAGCCACTCCGATGTCAGGCTCTGTCGGCAGCAGTAGCCACCATCAGCCACTCCGATGTCAGGCTCTGTCGGCAGCAGCGGGCACCATCAGCCACTCCGATGTCAGGCTCTGTCGGCAGCAGTAGCCACCATCAGCCACTCCGATGTCAGGCTCTGTCGGCAGCAGCGGGCACCATCAGCCACTCCGATGTCAGGCTCTGTCAGCAGGAGCTTGCACCATCAGCCACTCCGATGTCAGGGCTCTGTCGGCAGCAGTAGCCACCATCAGCCACTCCGATGTAAGGCTCTGTCGGCAGCAGCGGGCACCATCAGCCACTCCGATGTCAGGCTCTGTCGGCAGCAGTAGCCACCATCAGCCACTCCGATGTCAGGCTCTGTCGGCAGCAGCGGGCACCATCAGCCACTCCGATGTCAGGCTCTGTCGGCAGCAGCGGGCACCATCAGCCACTCCGATGTCAGGGCTCTGCCGGCAGCATCGGGCACCATCAGCCACTCCGATGTCAGGGCTCTGCCAGCAGCATCGGGCACCAACAGCCACTCCGATGTCAGGCTCTGTCGGCAGCAGTAGCCACAATCAGCCACTCCGATGTCAGGCTCTGTCGGCAGCAGTAGCCACAATCAGCCACTCCGATGTCAGGGCTCTTCCGGCAGCAGCGGGCACCATCAGCCACTCCGATGTAAGGCTCTGTCGGCAGCAGCGGGCACCATCAGCCACTCCGATGTCAGGCTCTGTCAGCAGCAGTAGCCACCATCAGACACTCCGATGTCAGGCTCTGTCGGCAGCAGTAGCCACCATCAGCCACTCCGATGTCAGGCTCTGTCAGCAGCAGTAGCCACCATCAGCCACTCCGATGTCAGGCTGTCGGCAGCAGCGGGCACCATCAGCCACTCCGATGTCAGGCTCTGTCAGCAGCAGTAGCCACAATCAGACACTCCGATGTCAGGCTCTGCCGGCAGCAGCGGGCACCATCAGCCACTCCGATGTCAGGCTCTGTCAGCAGCAGTAGCCACCATCAGCCACTCCGATGTCAGGCTGTCGGCAGCAGCGGGCACCATCAGACACTCCGATGTAAGGCTCTGTCGGCAGCAGTAGCCACCATCAGCCACGCCGATGTGAGGCTCTGTCGGCAGCAGTAGCCACCATCAGCCACTCCGATGTCAGGCTCTGTCGGCAGCAGTAGCCACCATCAGCCACTCCGATGTCAGGCTCTGCCGGCAGCAGTAGCCACCATCAGCCACTCCGATGTCAGGGCTCTTCCGGCCGCAGCGGGCACCATCAGCCACTCCGATGTCAGGCTCTGTCGGCAGCAGCGGGCACCATCAGCCACTCCGATGTCAGGCTCTGTCAGCACCAGCGGGCACCATCAGCCACTCCGATGTCAGGGCTCTGCGAGTAGCATCGGGCACCATCAGCCACTCCGATGTCAGGGCTCTGCCGGCAGCATCGGCCACCATCAGCCACTCCGATGTCAGGCTCTGTCGGCAGCAGTAGCCACAATCAGCCACTCCGATGTCAGGCTCTGTCGGCAGCAGTAGCCACAATCAGCCACTCCGATGTCAGGCTCTGTCGGCAGCAGCGGGGACCCTCAGCCACTCCGATGTCAGGCTCTGTCGGCAGCAGCGGGCACCATCAGCCACTCCGATGTCAGGCTCTGTCAGCAGCAGTAGCCACCATCAGCCACTCCGATGTCAGGCTGTCGGCAGCAGCGGGCACCATCAGACACTCCGATGTCACGCTCTGTCGGCAGCAGTAGCCACCATCAGCCACTCCGATGTCAGGCTCTGTCGGCAGCAGTAGCCACCATCAGCCACTCCGATGTCAGGCTCTGCCGGCAGCAGCGGGCACCATCAGCCCCTCCGATGTCAGGCTCTGTCGGCAGCAGTAGCCACATCAGCCACTCCGATGTCAGGCTCTGTCGGCAGCAGCGGGGACCCTCAGCCACTCCGATGTCAGGCTCTGTCGGCAGCAGCGGGCACCATCAACCACTCCGATGTCTGGCTGTCGGCAGCAGCGGGCACCATCAGACACTCCGATGTCAGGCTCTGTCGGCAGCAGTAGCCACCATCAGCCACTCCGATGTCAGGCTCTGTCGGCAGCAGCGGGCACCATCAGCCACTACGATGTCAATCTCTGTCGGCAGCAGCGGGCACCATCAGCCACTCCGATGTCAGGATCTGTCGGCAGCAGTAGCCACCATCAGCCACTCCGATGTCAGGCTCTGCCGGTAGCAGCGGGCACCATCAGCCACTCCGATGTCAGGGCTCTGCCAGCAGCAGCGGGCACAATCAGCCACTCCGATGTCAGGCTCTGTCAGCAGCAGTAGCCACCATCAGCCACTCCGATGTCAGGCTCTGTCGGCAGCAGCGGGCACCATCAGCCACTCCGATGTCAGGCTCTGTCGGCAGCAGTAGCCACCATCAGCCACTCCGATGTCAGGCTCTGTCGGCAGCAGTAGCCACCATCAGCCACTCCGATGTCAGGCTCTGCCGGCAGCAGCGGGCACCATCAGCCACTCTGATGTCAGGCTCTGTCAGCAGCAGTAGCCACCATCAGCCACTCCGATGTCAGGCTCTGCCGGCAGCAGCGGGCACCATCAGCCACCCGATGTCAGGCTCTGTCGGCAGCAGTAGCCACCATCAGCCACTCCGATGTCAGGCTCTGTCGGCAGCAGAAGCCACCATCAGCCACTCCGATGTCAGGCTCTGCCGGCAGCAGCAGGCACCATTAGCCACTCCGATGTCAGGCTCTGTCAGCAGCAGTAGCCACCATCAGCCACTCCGATGTCAGGCTGTCGGCAGCAGCGGGCACCATCAGCCACTCCGATGTCAAGCTCTGTCGGCAGCAGCGGGCACCATCAGCCACTCTGATGTCAGGCTCTGTCGGCAGCAGTAGCCACCATCAGCCACTCCGATGTCAAGCTCTGTCGGCAGCAGCGGGCACCATCAGCCACTCCGATGTCAGGCTCTGTTGGCAGCAGTAGCCACCATCAGCCACTCCGATGTCAGGCTCTGTCAGCAGCAGTAGCCACCATCAGCCACTCCGATGTCAGGCTGTCGGCAGCAGCGGGCACCATCAGACACTCCGATGTCAGGCTCTGTCGGCAGCAGTAGCCACCATCAGCCACTCCGATGTCAGGCTCTGTCAACAGCAGCGGGCACCATCAGCCACTCCGATGTCAGGCTCCGTCGGCAGCAGCGGGCACCATCAGCCACTCCGATGTCAGGCTCTACCGGCAGTAGTAGCCAACATCAGCCACTCCGATGTCAGGCTCTGTCGGCAGCAGCGGGCACCATCAGCCACTCCGATGTCAGGCTCTGCCTGCAGCAGCGGGCACCATCAGCCACTCCGATGTCAGGCTCTGTCGGCAGCAGTAGCCACCATCAGCCAGTCCGATGTCAGGCTCTGTCAGCAGCAGCGGGCACCATCAGCCACTCCGATGTAAGGCTCTGCCGGCAGCAGCGGGCGGCATCAGCCACTCCGATGTCAGGCTTTGTCAGCAGCAGTAGCCACAATCAGCCACTCCGATGTCAGGCTCTGTCACCAGCAGCGGGCACCATCAGCCACTCCGATGTCAGGCTCTGTCGTCAGCAGTAACCACATCAGCCACTCCGATGTCAGGCTCTGTCGGCAGCAGCGGGCACCATCAGCCACTCCGATGTCAGGCTCTGTCAGCAGCAGCAGCATCAGCCACTCCGATGTCAGGCTTTGTCAGCAGCAGCGGGCACCTTCAGCAACTCCGATGTCAGGCTCTGCCGGCAGCAGCGGGCAGCATCAGCCAGTCCGATGTCAGGCTCTGTCAGCAGCAGCGGGCACCATCAGCCACTCCGATGTCAGGCTCTGTCGGCAGCAGTAGCCACCATCAGCCACTCCGATGTCAGGCTCTGTCGGCAGCAGCGGGCACCATCAGCCACTCCGATGTCAGGCTCTGTCGGCAGCAGTAGCCACCATCAGCCACTCCGATGTCAGGGCTCTGTCGGCAGCAGTAGCCACCATCAGCCACTCCGATGTCAGGCTCTGCCGGCAGCAGCGGGCAGCATCAGCCAGTCCGATGTCAGGCTCTGTCAGCAGCAGCGGGCACCATCAGCCACTCCGATGTCAGGCTCTGTCGGCAGCAGTAGCCACCATCAGCCACTCCGATGTCAGGCTCTGTCGGCAGCAGCGGGCACCATCAGCCACTCCGATGTCAGGCTCTGTCAGCAGCAGCGGGCACCATCAGCCACTCCGATGTCAGGGCTCTGTCGGCAGCAGTAGCCACCATCAGCCACTCCGATGTCAGGCTCTGTCAGCAGCAGCGGGCACCATCAGCCACTCCGATGTCAGGGCTCTGCGAGTAGCATCGGGCACCATCAGCCACTCCGATGTCAGGGCTCTGCCAGCAGCATCGGGCACCATCAGCCACTCCGATGTCAGGCTCTGTTGGCAGCAGTAGCCACAATCAGCCACTCCGATGTCAGGCTCTGTCGGCAGCAGTAGCCACAATCAGCCACTCCGATGTCAGGCTCTGTCGGCAGCAGCGGGCACCATCAGCCACTCCGATGTCAGGCTCTGTCAGCAGCAGTAGCCACCATCAGCCACTCCGATGTCAGGCTCTGTCGGCAGCAGCGGAGACCCTCAGCCACTCCGATGTCAGGCTCTGTCGGCAGCAGCGGGCACCATCAACCACTCCGATGTCAGGCTGTCGGCAGCAGCGGGCACCATCAGCCACTCCGATGTCAGGGCTCTGCCAGCAGCATCGGGCACCATCAGCCACTCCGATGTCAGGGCTCTGCCAGCAGCATCGGGCACCAACAGCCACTCCGATGTCAGGCTCTGTCGGCAGCAGTAGCCACAATCAGCCACTCCGATGTCAGGCTCTGTCGGCAGCAGTAGCCACAATCAGCCACTCCGATGTCAGGGCTCTTCCGGCAGCAGCGGGCACCATCAGCCACTCCGATGTCAGGCTCTGTCGGCAGCAGCGGGCACCATCAGCCACTCCGATGTCAGGCTCTGTCAGCAGCAGTAGCCACCATCAGACACTCCGATGTCAGGCTCTGTCGGCAGCAGTAGCCACCATCAGCCACTCCGATGTCACGCTCTGCCGGCAGCAGCGGGCACCATCAGCCACTCCGATGTCAGGCTGTCGGCAGCAGCGGGCACCATCAGACACTCCGATGTAAGGCTCTGTCGGCAGCAGTAGCCACCATCAGCCACGCCGATGTGAGGCTCTGTCGGCAGCAGTAGCCACCATCAGCCACTCCGATGTCAGGCTCTGTCGGCAGCAGTAGCCACCATCAGCCACTCCGATGTCAGGCTCTGCCGGCAGCAGCGGGCACCATCAGCCACTCCGATGTCAGGCTCTGTCGGCAGCAGTAGCCACCATCAGCCACTCCAATGTCAGGCTCTGTCGGCAGCAGCGGGCACCATCAGCCACTCCGATGTCAGGGCTCTGTCGGCAGCAGTAGCCACCATCAGCCACTCCGATGTCAGGCTCTGTCGGCAGCAGCGGGCACCATCAGCCACTCCGATGTCAGGCTCTGTCGGCAGCAGTAGCCACCATCAGCCACTCCGATGTCAGGGCTCTTCCGGCAGCAGCGGGCACCATCAGCCACTCCGATGTCAGGCTCTGTCGGCAGCAGCGGGCACCATCAGCCACTCCGATGTCAGGCTCTGTCAGCAGCAGCGGGCACCATCAGCCACTCCGATGTCAG
>JARPUW010000070.1:204561-243769 GCA_030533445.1 Cyprinodon diabolis | reverse complement strand
TGGCTGAGGGGTAAAGGTCCTACTCTCTTGATTGGCTGAAGGCTTAAGTTCCTCCTCTCCTGATTGGCTGAGGGGTAAAGGTCCTCCTCTCTTGATTCGCTGAGGGTTAAAGTTCCTCCTCTCTTGATTGGCTGAGGGTTAAAGTTCCTCCTCTTCTGATTGGCTGAAGGCTAAAGTTCCTCCTCTCTTCATTGGCGGAGGGTTAAAGTTCCTCCTCTCCTCATTGGTTGAGGGTTAAAGTTCCTCCTCTCTTGATTGGCTGAAGGCTAAAGTTCCTCCTCTCCTCATTGGCTGAGGGTTAAAGTTCCTCCTCTCCTCATTGAATGAGGGTTAAAGTTCCTCCTCTCTTGATTGGCTGAAGGCTAAAGTTCCTCCTCTCTTGATTGGCTGATGGTTAAAGTTCCTCCTCTCTTGATTGGCTGAGGGGTAAAGTTCCTCCTCTCTTGATTGGCTGAGGGGTAAAGTTCCTCCTCTCTTGATTGGCTGAGGCATGAAGTTCCTCCTCTCTTGATTTGCTGAGGGGTAAAGTTCCTCCTCTACTGATTGGCTGAAGGCTAAAGTTCTTCCTCTCTTGATTGGCTGAAGGCTAAAGTTCCTCCTCTCCTGATTGGCTGAAGGCTAAAGTTCCTCCTCTCCTGATTGGCTGAAGGCTATAATTCCTCCTCTCTTGATTGGCTGAAGGCTTAAGTTCCTCCTCTCCTGATTCGCTGAGGGGTAAAGGTCCTCCTCTCTTGATTGGCTGAGGGTTAAAGTTCCTCCTCTCCTGATTGGCTGAAGGCTAAAGTTCCTCCTCTCTTCATTGGCGGAGGGTTAAAGTTCCTCCTCTCCTCATTGGCTGAGGGTTAAAGTTCCTCCTCTCCTCATTGGTTGAGGGTTAAAGTTCGTCCTCTCTTGATTTGCTGAAGGCTAAAGTTCCTCCTCTCTTGATTGGCTGATGGTTAAAGTTCCTCCTCTCTTGATTGAATGAGGGGTAAAGTTCCTCCTCTCTTGATTGGTTGAAGATTAAAGTTCCTCCTCTCTCTATTGGTTGATGGTTAAAGTTCCTCCTCTCTTGATTGGCTGAGGGGTAAAGTTCCTCCTCTCTTGATTGGCTGAAGATTAAAGTTACTCCTCTCCTCATTGGCTGAGGGTTAAAGTTCCTCCTCTTCTGATTGGCTGAAGGCTAAAGTTCCTCCTCTCTTCATTGGTGGAGGGTTAAAGTTCCTCCTCTCCTCATTGGCTGAGGGTTAAAACTGCTCCTCTCCTCATTGGTTGAGGGTTAAAGTTCCTCCTCCCTTCATTGGCTGAAGGCTAAAGTTCCTCCTCTCTTGATTGGCTGATGGTTAAAGTTCCTCCTCTCTTGATTGGCTGAGGGGTAAAGTTCCTCCTCTCTTGATTGGCTGAGGGGTAGAATTCCTCCTCTATTGATTGGCTGAGGGGTAAAGTTCCTCCTCTCTTGATTGGCTGAAGATTAAAGTTCCTCCTCTCTTGATTGGCTGATGGTTAAAGTTCCTCCTCTCTTGATTGGCTGGGGCATGAAGTTCCTCCTCTCTTGATTTGCTGAGGGGTAAAGTTCCTCCTCTACTGATTGGCTGAAGGCTAAAGTTCTTCCTCTCTTGATTGGCTGAAGGCTAAAGTTCCTCCTCTCCCGATTGGCTGAGGGGTAAAGGTCCTCCTCTCTTGATTGGCTGAAGGCTTAAGTTCCTCCTCTCCTGATTCGCTGAGGGGTAAAGGTCCTCCTCTCTTGATTGGCTGAGGGTTAAAGTTCCTCCTCTCCTGATTGGCTGAAGGCTAAAGTTCCTCCTCTCTTCATTGGCGGAGGGTTAAAGTTCCTCCTCTCCTCATTGGCTGAGGGTTAAAGTTCCTCCTCTCCTCATTGGTTGAGGGTTAAAGTTCCTCCTCTCTTGATTGGCTGATGGTTAAAGTTCCTCCTCTCTTGATTGAATGAGGGGTAAAGTTCCTCCTCTCTTGATTGGCTGAAGATTAATGTTCCTCCTATCTTGATTGGTTGATGGTTAAAGTTCCTCCTCTCTTGATTGGCTGAGGGGTAAAGTTCCTCCTCTCTTGATTGGCTGAAGATAAAAGTTACTCCTCTCCTCATTGGCTGAGGGTTAAAGTTCCTCCTCTCCTCATTGGCTGAGGGTTAAAGTTACTCCTCTCTTCATTGGCTGAGGGTTAAAGTTCCTCCTCTCCTCATTGGCTGAGGGTTAAAGTTACTCCTCTCTTCATTGGCTGAGGGTTAAAGTTCCTCCTCCCCTCATTGGCTGAGGGTTAAAGTTACTCCTCTCTTCATTGGCTGAGGGTTAAAGTTCCTCCTCTCTTGATTGGCTGAGGGGTAAAATTCCTCCTCTGTTGATTGGCTGAGGGTTAAAGTTCCTCCTCTCTTGATTGGCTGAAGATTAAAGTTCCTCCTCTCTTGATTGGCTGATGGTTAAAGTTCCTCCTCTCTTGATTGGCTTAGGGGTAAAGTTCCTCCTCTCTTGATTGGCTGATGGTTAAAGTTCCTCCTCTCTTGATTGGCTGAGGGTTAAAGTTCCTCCTATTGTCATTGGCTGAGGGTTAAAGTTACTCCTCTCTTCATTGGCTGAGCGTTAAAGTTCCTCCTCTCCTCATTGGCTGAGGGTTAAAGTTACTTCTCTCTTCATTGGCTGAGGGTTAAAGTTCCTCCTCTCTTGATTAGCTGAGGGTTAAAGTTCCTCCTCTCTTGATTGGCTGAGGGGTAAAATTCCTCCTCTCTTGATTTGCTGAGGGGTAAAGTTCCTCCTCTACTGATTGGCTGAAGGCTAAAGTTCTTCCTCTCTTGATTGGCTGAAGGCTAAAGTTCCTCCTCTCCTGATTGGCTGAAGGCTAAAGTTCCTCCTCTCCTGATTGGCTGAAGGCTATAATTCCTCCTCTCTTGATTGGCTGAAGGCTTAAGTTCCTCCTCTCCTGATTCGCTGAGGGGTAAAGGTCCTCCTCTCTTGATTGGCTGAGGGTTAAAGTTCCTCCTCTCCTGATTGGCTGAAGGCTAACGTTCCTCCTCTCTTCATTGGCGGAGGGTTAAAGTTCCTCCTCTCCTCATTGGCTGAGGGTTAAAGTTCCTCCTCTCTTGATTGAATGAGGGGTAAAGTTCCTCCTCTCTTGATTGGCTGAAGATTAAAGTTCCTCCTCTCTTGATTGGTTGATGGTTAAAGTTCCTCCTCTCTTGATTGGCTGAGGGGTAAAGTTCCTCCTCTCTTGATTGGCTGAAGATTAAAGTTACTCCTCTCCTCATTGGCTGAGGGTTAAAGTTCCTCCTCTTCTGATTGGCTGAAGGCTAAAGTTCCTCCTCTCTTCATTGGTGGAGGGTTAAAGTTCCTCCTCTCCTCATTGGCTGAGGGTTAAAACTGCTCCTCTCCTCATTGGTTGAGGGTTAAAGTTCCTCCTCTCTTCATTGGCTGAAGGCTAAAGTTCCTCCTCTCTTGATTGGCTGATGGTTAAAGTTCCTCCTCTCTTGATTGGCTGAGGGGTAAAGTCCCTCCTCTCTTGATTGGCTGAGGGGTAGAATTCCTCCTCTATTGATTGGCTGAGGGGTAAAGTTCCTCCTCTCTTGATTGGCTGAAGATTAAAGTTCCTCCTCTCTTGATTGGCTGATGGTTAAAGTTCCTCCTCTCTTGATTGGCTGAGGCATGAAGTTCCTCCTCTCTTGATTTGCTGAGGGGTAAAGTTCCTCCTCTACTGATTGGCTGAAGACTAAAGTTCTTCCTCTCTTGATTGGCTGAAGGCTAAAGTTCCTCCTCTCCTGATTGGCTGAGGGGTAAAGGTCCTCCTCTCTTGATTGGCTGAAGGCTTAAGTTCCTCCTCTCCTGATTCGCTGAGGGGTAAAGGTCCTCCTCTCTTGATTGGCTGAGGGTTAAAGTTCCTCCTCTCCTGATTGGCTGAAGGCTAAATGTCCTCCTCTCTTCATTGGCGGAGGGTTAAAGTTCCTCCTCCCCTCATTGGCTGAGGGTTAAAGTTCCTCCTCTCTTGATTAGCTGAGGGTTAAAGTTCCTCCTCTCTTGATTGGCTGAGGGGTAAAATTCCTCCTCTCTTGATTTGCTGAGGGGTAAAGTTCCTCCTCTACTGATTGGCTGAAGGCTAAAGTTCTTCCTCTCTTGATTGGCTGAAGGCTAAA
The DNA here is from genome assembly GCA_030533445.1 of Cyprinodon diabolis. Taxonomy (NCBI): domain Eukaryota; kingdom Metazoa; phylum Chordata; class Actinopteri; order Cyprinodontiformes; family Cyprinodontidae; genus Cyprinodon; species Cyprinodon diabolis. Next base: position 239,658 of record JARPUW010000070.1, on the reverse strand, counting down.
GTTCCTCCTCTCCTGATTGGCTGAAGGCTAAAGTTCCTCCTCTCCTGATTGGCTGAAGGCTATAATTCCTCCTCTCTTGATTGGCTGAAGGCTTAAGTTCCTCCTCTCCTGATTCGCTGAGGGGTAAAGGTCCTCCTCTCTTGATTGGCTGAGGGTTAAAGTTCCTCCTCTCCTGATTGGCTGAAGGCTAACGTTCCTCCTCTCTTCATTGGCGGAGGGTTAAAGTTCCTCCTCTCCTCATTGGCTGAGGGTTAAAGTTCCTCCTCTCTTGATTGAATGAGGGGTAAAGTTCCTCCTCTCTTGATTGGCTGAAGATTAAAGTTCCTCCTCTCTTGATTGGTTGATGGTTAAAGTTCCTCCTCTCTTGATTGGCTGAGGGGTAAAGTTCCTCCTCTCTTGATTGGCTGAAGATTAAAGTTACTCCTCTCCTCATTGGCTGAGGGTTAAAGTTCCTCCTCTTCTGATTGGCTGAAGGCTAAAGTTCCTCCTCTCTTCATTGGTGGAGGGTTAAAGTTCCTCCTCTCCTCATTGGCTGAGGGTTAAAACTGCTCCTCTCCTCATTGGTTGAGGGTTAAAGTTCCTCCTCTCTTCATTGGCTGAAGGCTAAAGTTCCTCCTCTCTTGATTGGCTGATGGTTAAAGTTCCTCCTCTCTTGATTGGCTGAGGGGTAAAGTCCCTCCTCTCTTGATTGGCTGAGGGGTAGAATTCCTCCTCTATTGATTGGCTGAGGGGTAAAGTTCCTCCTCTCTTGATTGGCTGAAGATTAAAGTTCCTCCTCTCTTGATTGGCTGATGGTTAAAGTTCCTCCTCTCTTGATTGGCTGAGGCATGAAGTTCATCCTCTCTTGATTTGCTGAGGGGTAAAGTTCCTCCTCTACTGATTGGCTGAAGGCTAAAGTTCTTCCTCTCTTGATTGGCTGAAGGCTAAAGTTCCTCCTCTCCTGATTGGCTGAGGGGTAAAGGTCCTCCTCTCTTGATTGGCTGAAGGCTTAAGTTCCTCCTCTCCTGATTCGCTGAGGGGTAAAGGTCCTCCTCTCTTGATTGGCTGAGGGTTAAAGTTCCTCCTCTCCTGATTGGCTGAAGGCTAAATGTCCTCCTCTCTTCATTGGCGGAGGGTTAAAGTTCCTCCTCTCCTCATTGGCTGAGGGTTAAAGTTCCTCCTCTCCTCATTGGTTGAGGGTTAAAGTTCCTCCTCTCTTGATTGGCTGATGGTTAAAGTTCCTCCTCTCTTGATTGAATGAGGGGTAAAGTTCCTCCTCTCTTGATTGGCTGAAGATTAATGTTCCTCCTCTCTTGATTGGTTGATGGTTAAAGTTCCTCCTCTCTTGATTGGCTGAGGGGTAAAGTTCCTCCTCTCTTGATTGGTTGAAGATAAAAGTTACTCCTCTCCTCATTGGCTGAGGGTTAAAGTTCCTCCTCTCCTCATTGGCTGAGGGTTAAAGTTACTCCTCTCTTCATTGGCTGAGGGTTAAAGTTCCTCCTCTCCTCATTGGCTGAGGGTTAAAGTTACTCCTCTCTTCATTGGCTGAGGGTTAAAGTTCCTCCTCTCTTGATTGGCCGAGGGGTAAAGTTCCTCCTCTCTTGATTGGCTGAGGGGTAAAATTCCTCCTCTGTTGATTGGCTGAGGGGTAATGTTCCTCCTCTCTTGATTGGCTGATGGTTAAAGTTCCTCCTCTCTTGATTGGCTGAGGGGTAAAGTTCCTCCTCTCTTGATTGGCTGATGGTTAAAGTTCCTCCTCTCTTGATTGGCTGAGGGGTAAAGTTCTTCCTCTCTTGATTGGCTGAGGGTTAAAGTTCCTCCTCTCTTGATTGGCTGAAGATTAAAGTTCCTCCTCTCTTGATTGGCTGATGGTTAAAGTTCCTCCTCTCTTTATTGGCTTAGGGGTAAAGTTCCTCCTCTCTTGATTGGCTGATGGTTAAAGTTCCTCCTCTCTTGATTGGCTGAGGGTTAAAGTTCCTCCTATTGTCATTGGCTGAGGGTTAAAGTTACTCCTCTCTTCATTGGCTGAGCGTTAAAGTTCCTCCTCTCCTCATTGGCTGAGGGTTAAAGTTACTTCTCTCTTCATTGGCTGAGGGTTAAAGTTCCTCCTCTCTTGATTAGCTGAGGGTTAAAGTTCCTCCTCTCTTGATTGGCTGAGGGGTAAAATTCCTCCTCTCTTGATTGGCTCAGGGGTAAAGTTCCTCCTCTCTTGATTGGCTGATGTTTAAAGTTCCTCCTCTCTTCATTGGCTGAGGGGTAAAGTTCCTCCTCTCTTGATTGGCTGAAGATTAAAGTTACTCCTCTCCTCATTGGCTGAGGGTTAAAGTTCCTCCTCTTCTGATTGGCTGAAGGCTAAAGTTCCTCCTCTCTTGATTGGCTGAGGGTTAAAATTCCTCCTATTGTCATTGGCTGAGGGTTAAAGTTACTCCTCTCTTCATTGGCTGAGCGTTAAAGTTCCTCCTCTCCTCATTGGCTGAGGGTTAAGGTTACTTCTCTCTTCATTGGCTGAGGGTTAAAGTTCCTCCTCTCTTGATTGGCTGAGGGGTAAAATTCCTCCTCTCTTGATTGGCTGAAGATTAAAGTTACTCCTCTCCTCATTGGCTGATGGTTAAAGTTTCTCCTCTCTTCATTGGCTGAGGGTTAAAGTTCCTCCTCTCCTCATTGGCTGAGTTGTAAAGTTCCTCCTCTCCTCATTAGCTGAGGGTTAAAGTTCCTCCTCTCCTGATTGGCTGAGAGGGTAAAGTTCCTCCTGTCCTGATTGGCTGAAGGCTAAAGTTCCTCCTCTCCTCATTGGCTGAGGGTTAAAGGTACTCCTCTCCTCATTGGCTGAGGGTTAAATGTCCTCCTCTCCTCATTGGCTGAGGGTTAAAGTTCTACCTCTCCTCATTGGCTGAGGGTTAAAGTTCCTCCTCTCCTCATTGGCTGAGGGTTAAACTTCCTCCTCTCCTGATTGGTTGAGGGTTAAAGTTCCTCCTCTGTTGATTGGCTGAGGGGTAAAATTCCTCCTCTCTTTATTGGCTGAGGGTTAAAGTTCCTCCTCTCCTCATTGGTTGAGGGTTAAAGTTCCTCCTCTCTTGATTGGCTGAAGGCTTAAGTTCCTCCTCTCCTGATTGGCTGAGGGGTAAAGGTCCTCCTCTCTTGATTGGCTGAGGGTTAAAGTTCCTCCTCTCCTGTTTGGCTGATGGCTAAAGTTCCTCCTCTCTTCATTGGCAGAGGGTTAAAGTTCCTCCTCGCCTCATTGGCTGAGGGTTAAAGTTCCTCCTCTCCTCATTGGTTGAGGGTTAAAGTTCCTCCTCTGTTGATTGGCTGAGGGGTAAAGTTCCTCCTCTCTTTATTGGCTGAGGGGTAAAATTCCTCCTCTCTTGATTGGCTGAGGGGTAAAATTCCTCCTCTATTGATTGGCTGAGGGGTAAAATTCCTCCTCTCTTGATTAGCTGAAGATTAAAGTTACTCCTCTCTTGATTGGCTGATGGTTATAGTTCCTCCTCTCTTGATTGGCTGAGGCGTAAAGTTCCTCCTCTCTTGATTGGCTGAAGATTAAAGTTACTCCTCTCCTCATTGGCTGAGGGTTAAAGTTCCTCCTCTCCTCATTGGCTGAGGGTTAAAGTTCCTCCTCTCTGGATTGGCTGAGGGGTAAAGTTCCTCCTCTCTTGATTGGCTGAGGGGTAAAATTCCTCCTCTCTTGATTGGCTGAAGATTAAAGTTACTCCTCTCCTCATTGGCTGAGGGTTAAAGTTCCTCCTCTCCTCATTGCCTGAGGGTTAAAGTTCCTCCTCTCCTCATTGGTTGAGGGTTAAAGTTCCTCCTCTCTTGATTTGCTGAAGGCTAAAGTTCCTCCTCTCTTGATTGGCTGAGGGGTAAAGTTCGTCCTCTCTTGATTGGCTGAGCGGTAAAATTCCTCCTCTCTTGATTGGCTGAGGGGTAAAGTTCCTCCTCTCTTGATTTGCTGAAGGCTAAAGTTCCTCCTCTCTTGATTGGCTGAGGGGTAAAGTTCGTCCTCTCTTGATTGGCTGAGGGGTAAAGTTCCTCCTCTCTTGATTGGCTGAAGATTAAAGTTCCTCCTCTCTTGATTGGCTGATGGTTAAAGTTCCTCCTCTCTTGATTGGCTGATGGTTAAAGTTACTCCTCTCCTCATTGGCTGAGGGTTAAAGTTACTCCTCTCTTCATTGGCTGAGGGTTAAAGTTCCTCCTCTCCTCATTGGCTGAGGGTTAAAGTTACTCCTCTCTTCATTGGCTGAGGGTTAAAGTTCCTCCTCTCTTGATTGGCTGAGGGGTAAAGTTCCTCCTCTCTTGATTGGCTGAAGGGTAAAGTTCCTCATCTCTTGATTGGCTGATGTTTAAAGTTCCTCCTCTCTTGATTGGCTGATGGTTAAAGTTCATCCTCTCTTGATTGGCTGAGGGGTAAAATTCCTCCTCTATTGATTGGCTGAGGGGTAAAATTCCTCCTCTCTTGATTAGCTGAAGATTAAAGTTACTCCTCTCTTGATTGGCTGATGGTTATAGTTCCTCCTCTCTTGATTGGCTGAGGCGTAAAGTTCCTCCTCTCTTGATTGGCTGAAGATTAAAGTTACTCCTCTCCTCATTGGCTGAGGGTTAAAGTTCCTCCTCTCCTCATTGGCTGAGGGTTAAAGTTCCTCCTCTCTGGATTGGCTGAGGGGTAAAGTTCCTCCTCTCTTGATTGGCTGAGGGGTAAAATTCCTCCTCTCTTGATTGGCTGAAGATTAAAGTTACTCCTCTCCTCATTGGCTGAGGGTTAAAGTTCCTCCTCTCCTCATTGCCTGAGGGTTAAAGTTCCTCCTCTCCTCATTGGTTGAGGGTTAAAGTTCCTCCTCTCTTGATTTGCTGAAGGCTAAAGTTCCTCCTCTCTTGATTGGCTGAGGGGTAAAGTTCGTCCTCTCTTGATTGGCTGAGCGGTAAAATTCCTCCTCTCTTGATTGGCTGAGGGGTAAAGTTCCTCCTCTCTTGATTTGCTGAAGGCTAAAGTTCCTCCTCTCTTGATTGGCTGAGGGGTAAAGTTCGTCCTCTCTTGATTGGCTGAGGGGTAAAGTTCCTCCTCTCTTGATTGGCTGAAGATTAAAGTTCCTCCTCTCTTGATTGGCTGATGGTTAAAGTTCCTCCTCTCTTGATTGGCTGATGGTTAAAGTTACTCCTCTCCTCATTGGCTGAGGGTTAAAGTTACTCCTCTCTTCATTGGCTGAGGGTTAAAGTTCCTCCTCTCCTCATTGGCTGAGGGTTAAAGTTACTCCTCTCTTCATTGGCTGAGGGTTAAAGTTCCTCCTCTCTTGATTGGCTGAGGGGTAAAGTTCCTCCTCTCTTGATTGGCTGAGGGGTAAAGTTCCTCATCTCTTGATTGGCTGATGTTTAAAGTTCCTCCTCTCTTGATTGGCTGATGGTTAAAGTTCATCCTCTCTTGATTGACTGAGGGGTAAAGTTCCTCCTCTCTTGATTGGCTGATGATTAAAGTTACTCCTCTCTTGATTGGCTGAGGGGTAAAGTTCCTCCTCTCTTGATTGGCTGAGGGGTAAAATTCCTCCTCTCTTGATTGGCTGAGGGGTAAAGTTCCTCCTCTCTTGATTGGCTGAAGATTAAAGTTACTCCTCTCCTCATTGGCTGAGGGTTAAAGTTCCTCCTATTCTCATTGGCTGAGGGTTAAAGTTACTCCTCTCTTCATTGTCTGAGGGTTAAAGTTCCTCCTCTCCTCATTGGCTGAGGGTTAAAGTTACTCCTCTATTCATTGGCTGAGGGTAAAAGTTCCTCCTCTCTTGATTGGCTGAGGGCTAAAGTTCTTACTCTCTTGATTGGCTTAAGGCTAAAGTTCCTCCTCTTCTGATTAGCTGAAGGCTAAAGTTCCTCCTCTCTTGATTGGCTGAGGTGCAAAGTTCCTCCTCTCTTGATTGGCTGAGGGGTAAAGGTCCTCCTCTCTTGATTGGCTGAAGGCTTAAGTTCCTCCTCTCCTGATTGGCTGAGGGGTAAAGGTCCTCCTCTCTTGATTGGCTGAGGGGTAAAATTCCTCCTCTCCTCATTGGCTGAGGGTTAAAGTTCCTCCTCTCCTCATTGGTTGAGGGTTAAAGTTCCTCCTCTCTTGATTGGCTGATGGTTAAAGTTCCTCCTCTCTTGATTGGCTGAGGGGTAAAATTCCTCCTCTCTTGATTGGCTGAGGGGTAAAGTTCCTCCTCTCTTGATTGGCTGAAGATTAAAGGTCCTCCTCTCTTGATTGGCTGATGGTTAAAGTTCCTCCTCTCTTGATTGGCTGAAGATTAAAGTTACTCCTCTCCTCATTGGCTGAGGGTTAAAGTTCCTCCTCTCCTCATTGGCTGAGGGTTAAAGTTACTCCTCTCTTCATTGGCTGAGGATTAAAGTTCCTCCTCTCCTCATTGGCTGAGGGTTAAAGTTACTCCTCTCTTCATGGGCTGAGGGTTAAAGTTCCTCCTCTATTGATTGGCTAAGGGGTAAAGTTCCTCCTCTCTTGATTGGCTGAGGGGTAAAATTCCTACTCTCTTGATTGGCTGAGGGGTAAAGTTCCTCCTCTCTTGATTGGCTGATGGTTAAAGTTCCTCCTCTCTTGATTGGCTGAGGGGTAAAGTTCCTCCTCTCTTGATTGGCTGAGGGGTAAAATTCCTCCTCTCTTGATTGGCTGAGGGTTAAAGTTCCTCCTCTCTTGATTGGCTGAAGATTAAAGTTCCTCCTCTCTTGATTGGCTGATGGTTAAAGTTCTTCTTCTCTTGATTGGCTGAGGGTTAAAGTTCCTCCTCTCCTCATTGGCTGAGGGTTAAAGTTACTCCTCTCTTCATTGGCTGAGGGTTAAAGATCCTCCTCTCTTGATTGGCTGAGGGGTAAAGTTCCTCCTTTCTTGATTGGCTGAGGGGTAAAATTCCTCCTCTGTTGATTGGCTGAGGGGTAAAGTTCCTCCTCTCTTTATTGGCTGATGGTTAAAGTTCCTCCTCTCTTGATTGGCTGACGGTGAAAGTTCCTCCTCTCTTGATTGGCTGAGGGGTAAAGTTCCTCCTCTCTTGATTGGCTGATGGTTAAAGTTCCTCCTCTCTTGATTGGCTGAGGGGTAAAGTTCCTCCTCTCTTGATTGGCTGAGGGTTAAAGTTACTCCTCTCTTCATTGGCTGAGGGTTAAAGTTCCTCCTCTCTTGATTAGCTGAGGGTTAAAGTTCCTCCTCTCTTGATTGGCTGAGGGGTAAAATTCCTCCTCTCTTGATTGGCTGAGGGGTTAAGTTCCTCCTCTCTTGATTGACTGATGGTTAAAGTTCCTCCTCTCTTGATTGGCTGATGGTTAAAGTTCCTCCTCTCTTGATTGGCTGAGGGGTAAAGTTCCTCCTCTCTTGATTGGCTGAGGGTTAAAGTTCCTCCTGTCCTGATTGGCTGAAGGCTTAAGTTCCTCCTCTCCTCATTAGCTGAGGGTTAAAGTTACTCCTCTCCTCATTGGCTGAGGGTTAACGTTCCTCCTCTCCTCATTGGCTGAGGGTTAAACTTCCTCCTCTCCTGATTGGCTGAAGGCTAAAGTTCTTCCTCTCTTGATTGGCTGAAGGCTAAAGTTCCTCCTCTTCTGATTAGCTGAAGGCTAAAGTTCCTCCTCTCTTGATTGGCTAAGGTGTAAAGTTCCTCCTCTCCTGATTGGCTGAAGGCTTAAGTTCCTCCTCTCTTGATTGGCTGAGGGTTAAAGTTAATCCTCTCCTGATTGGCTGAGGGGTAAAGTTCCTCCTCTCCTGATTGGCTGAGGGGTAAAGTTCCTCCTCTCTTGATTGGCTGAGGGGTAAAATTCCTCCATTCTTGTTTGGCTGAGGGGTAAAGTTCCTTCTCTCTTGATTGGCTGAAGATTAAAGTTCCTCCTCTCTTGATTGGCTGATGGTTAAAGTTCCTCCTCTCTTGATTGGGTGATGGTTAAAGTTCCTCCTCTCTTGATTGGCTGAAGATTAAAGTTACTCCTCTCCTCATTGGCTGAGGGGTAAAGTTCCTCCTCTCTTGATTTCCTGAAGGCTAAAATTCCTCCTCTCTTGATTGGCTGATGGTTAAAGTTCCTCCTCACTTGATTGGCTGAGGGGTAAAGTTCCTACTCTCTTGATTGGCTGAGGGGTAAAGTTCCTCCTCTCTTGATTGGCTGATGGTTAAAGTTCCTCCTCTCTTGATTGGCTGAGGGGTAAAGTTCCTCCTCTCTTGATTGGCTGAGGGGTAAAATTCCTCCTCTCTTGATTGGCTGAGGGTTAAAGTTCCTCCTCTCTTGATTGGCTGAAGATTAAAGTTCCTCCTCTCTTGATTGGCTGATGGTTAAAGTTCTTCTTCTCTTGATTGGCTGAGGGTTAAAGTTCCTCCTCTCCTCATTGGCTGAGGGTTAAAGTTACTCCTCTCTTCATTGGCTGAGGGTTAAAGTTCCTCCTCTCTTGATTAGCTGAGGGTTAAAGTTCCTCCTCTCTTGATTGGCTGAGGGGTAAAATTCCTCCTCTCTTGATTGGCTGAGGGGTTAAGTTCCTCCTCTCTTGATTGAATGATGGTTAAAGTTCCTCCTCTCTTGATTGGCTGATGGTTAAAGTTCCTCCTCTCTTGATTGGCTGAGGGGTAAAGTTCCTCCTCTCTTGATTGGCTGAGGGTTAAAGTTCCTCCTGTCCTGATTGGCTGAAGGCTAAAGTTCCTCCTCTCCTCATTGGCTGAGGGTTAAAGTTACTCCTCTCCTCATTGGCTGAGGGTTAAAGTTCCTCCTCTCCTCATTGGCTGAGGGTTAAACTTCCTCCTCTCCTGATTGGCTGAAGGCTAAAGTTCTTCCTCTCTTGATTGGCTGAAGGCTAAAGTTCCTCCTCTTCTGATTAGCTGAAGGCTAAAGTTCCTCCTCTCTTGATTGGCTAAGGTGTAAAGTTCCTCCTCTCCTGATTGGCTGAGCGGTAAAGGTCCTCCTCTCTTGATTGGCTGAAGGCTTAAGTTCCTCCTCTCTTGATTGGCTGAGGGTTAAAGTTCATCCTCTCCTGATTGGCTGAGGGGTAAAGTTCCTCCTCTCCTGATTGGCTGAGGGGTAAATTTCCTCCTCTCTTGATTGGCTGAGGGGTAAAATTCCTCCATTCTTGTTTGGCTGAGGGGTAAAGTTCCTCCTCTCTTGATTGGCTGATGGTTAAAGTTCCTCCTCTCTTGATTGGGTGATGGTTAAAGTTCCTCCTCTCTTGATTGGCTGAAGATTAAAGTTACTCCTCTCCTCATTGGCTGAGGGGTAAAGTTCCTCCTCTCTTGATTTCCTGAAGGCTAAAATTCCTCCTCTCTTGATTGGCTGATGGTTAAAGTTCCTCCTCACTTGATTGGCTGAGGGGTAAAGTTCCTCCTCTCTTGATTGGCTGAGGGGTAAAGTTCCTCCTCTCTTGATTGGCTGAAGATTAAAGTTCCTCCTCTCTTGATTGGCTGATGGTTAAAGTTCCTCCTCTGTTGATTGGCTGAAGATTAAAGTTACTCCTCTCCTCATTGGCTGAGGGTTAAAGTTCCTCCTCTCCTCATTGGCTGAGGGTTAAAGTTACTCATCTCTTCATTGGCTGAGGATTAAAGTTCCTCCTCTCCTCATTGGCTGAGGGTTAAAGTTACTCCTCTCTTCATTGGCTGAGGGTTAAAGTTCCTCCTCTCTTGATTGGCTAAGGGGTAAAGTTCCTCCTCTCTTGATTGGCTGAGGGGTAAAATTCCTCCTCTCTTGATTGGCTGAGGGGTAAAGTTCCTCCTCTCCTCATGGGTTGAGGGTTAAAGTTCCTCCTCTCTTGATTTGCTGAAGGCTAAAGTTCCTCCTCTCTTGATTGGCTGATGGTTAAAGTTCCTCCTCTCCTGATTGGCTGAGGGGTAAAGTTCCTCCTCTCTTGATTGGCTGAGGGGTAAAGTTCCTCCTCTCTTGATTGGCTGATGGTTAAAGTTCCTCCTCTCTTGATTGGCTGAGGGGTAAAGTTCCTCCTCTCTTGATTGGCTGAGGGTTAAAGTTACTCCTCTCTTCATTGGCTGAGGGTTAAAGTTCCTCCTCTCTTGATTAGCTGAGGGTTAAAGTTCCTCCTCTCTTGATTGGCTGAGGGGTAAAATTCCTCCTCTCTTGATTGGCTGAGGGGTTAAGTTCCTCCTCTCTTGATTGACTGATGGTTAAAGTTCCTCCTCTCTTGATTGGCTGATGGTTAAAGTTCCTCCTCTCTTGATTGGCTGAGGGGTAAAGTTCCTCCTCTCTTGATTGGCTGAGGGTTAAAGTTCCTCCTGTCCTGATTGGCTAAAGGCTAAAGTTCCTCCTCTCCTCATTGGCTGAGGGTTAAAGTTCCTCCTCTCCTCATTGGCTGAGGGTTAAACTTCCTCCTCTCCTGATTGGCTGAAGGCTAAAGTTCTTCCTCTCTTGGTTGGCTGAAGGCTAAAGTTCCTCCTCTTCTGATTAGCTGAAGGCTAAAGTTCCTCCTCTCTTGATTGGCTGAGGTGTAAAGTTCCTCCTCTCTTGATTGGCTGAAGGCTTAAGTTCCTCCTCTCCTGATTGGCTGAGGGGTAAACTTCCTCCTCTCTTGATTGGCTGAGGGTTAAAGTTCATCCTCTCCTGATTGGCTGAAGGCTAAAGTTCCTCCTCTCTTCATTGGCGGAGGGTTAAAGTTCCTCCTCTCCTCATTGGTTGAGGGTTAAAGTTCCTCCTCTCTTGATTTGCTGAAGGCTAAAGTTCCTCCTCTCTTGATTGTCTTATGGTTAAAGTTCCTCCTCTCCTGATTGGCTGAGGGGTAAAGTTCCTCCTCTCTTGATCTGCTGAGGGGTAAAATTCCTCCATTCTTGTTTGGCTGAGGGGTAAAGTTCCTTCTCTCTTGATTGGCTGAAGATTAAAGTTCCTCTATTGATTGGCTGATGGTTAAAGTTCCTCCTCTCTTGATTGGCTGAGGTGTAAAGTTCCTCCTCTCTAGATTGGCTGAAGGCTTAAGTTCCTCCTCTCCTGATTGGCTGAGGGGTAAAATTCCTCCTCTCTTGATTGGCTGAGGGTTAAAGTTCATCCTCTCCTGATTGGCTGAAGGCTAAAGTTCCTCCTCTCTTCATTGGCGGAGGGTTAAAGTTCCTCCTCTCCTCATTGGTTGAGGGTTAAAGTTCCTCCTCTCTTGATTTGCTGAAGGCTAAAGTTCCTCCTCTCTTGATTGGCTGATGGTTAAAGTTCCTCCTCTCCTGATTGGCTGAGGGGTAAAATTCCTCCTCTCTTTATTGGCTGAGGGTTAAAGTTCATCCTCTCCTGATTGGCTGAAGGCTAAAGTTCCTCCTCCCTTCATTGGCGGAGGGTTAAAGTTCCTCCTCTCCTCATTGGTTGAGGGGTAAAGTTCCTTCTCTCTTGATTGGCTGAAGATTAAAGTTCCTCCTCTCTTGATTGGCTGATGGTTAAAGTTCCTCCTCTCTTGATTGGGTGATGGTTAAAGTTCCTCCTCTCTTGATTGGCTGAAGATTAAAGTTACTCCTCTCCTCATTGGCTGAGGGGTAAAGTTCCTCCTCTCTTGATTTCCTGAAGGCTAAAATTCCTCCTCTCTTGATTGGCTGATGGTTAAAGTTCCTCCTCACTTGATTGGCTGAGGGGTAAAGTTCCTCCTCTCTTGATTGGCTGAGGGGTAAAGTTCCTCCTCTCTTGATTGGCTGAAGATTAAAGTTCCTCCTCTCTTGATTGGCTGATGGTTAAAGTTCCTCCTCTGTTGATTGGCTGAAGATTAAAGTTACTCCTCTCCTCATTGGCTGAGGGTTAAAGTTCCTCCTCTCCTCATTGGCTGAGGGTTAAAGTTACACATCTCTTCATTGGCTGAGGATTAAAGTTCCTCCTCTCCTCATTGGCTGAGGGTTAAAGTTACTCCTCTCTTCATTGGCTGAGGGTTAAAGTTCCTCCTCTCTTGATTGGCTAAGGGGTAAAGTTCCTCCTCTCTTGATTGGCTGAGGGGTAAAATTCCTCCTCTCTTGATTGGCTGAGGGGTAAAGTTCCTCCTCTCTTGATTGGCTGATGGTTAAAGTTCCTCCTCTCCTGATTTCCTGAGGGGTAAAGTTCCTCCTCTCTGGATTGGCTGAGGGGTAAAATTCCTCCATTCTTGTTTGGCTGAGGGGTAAAGTTCCTTCTCTCTTGATTGGCTGAAGATTAAAGTTCCTCCTCTCTTGATTGGCTGATGGTTAAAGTTCCTCCTCTCTTGATTGGGTGATGGTTAAAGTTCCTCCTCTCTTGATTGGCTGAAGATTAAAGTTCCTCCTCTTCTCATTGGTTGAGGTTTAAAGTTCCTCCTCTCTTGATTCCCTGAAGGCTAAAATTCCTCCTCTCTTGATTGGCTGATGTTTAAAGTTCCTCCTCTCTTGATTGGCTGAGGGGTAAAGTTCCTCCTCTCTTGATTGGCTGAGGGGTAAAATTCCTCCTCTCTTGATTGGCTGAGGGGTAACGTTGCTCCTCTCTTGATTGGCTGAAGATTAAAGTTCCTCCTCTCTTGATTGGCTGATGGTTAAAGTTCCTCCTCTCTTGATTGGCTGAAGATTAAAGTTACTCCTCTCCTCATTGGCTGAGGGTTAAAGTTCCTCCTCTCCTCATTGGCTGAGGGTTAAAGTTACTCATCTCTTCATTGGCTGAGGGTTAAAGTTCCTCCTCTCCTCATTGGCTGAGGGTTAAAGTTACTCCTCTCTTCATTGGCTGAGGGTTAAAGTTCCTCCTCTCTTGATTGGCTGAGGGGTAAAGTTCCTCCTCTCTTGATTGGCTGAGGGGTAAAGTTCCTCATCTCTTGATTGGCTGATGTTTAAAGTTCCTCCTCTCTTGATTGGCTGATGGTTAAAGTTCCTCCTCTCTTGATTGACTGAGGGGTAAAGTTCCTCCTCTCTTGATTGGCTGATGATTAAAGTTCCTCCTCTCTTGATTGGCTGAGGGGTAAAATTACTCCTCTCTTTATTGGCTGAAGATTAAAGTTACTCCTCTCCTCATTGGCTGAGGGTTAAAGTTCCTCCTCTCCTCATTGGCTGAGGGTTAAAGTTACTCCTCTATTCATTGGCTGAGGGTTAAAGTTACTCCTCTATTCATTGGCTGAGGGTAAAAGTTCCTCCTCTCTTGATTGGCTGAGGGCTAAAGTTCTTCCTCTCTTGATTGGCTTAAGGCTAAAGTTCCTCCTCTTCTGATTAGCTGAAGGCTAAAGTTCCTCCTCTCTTGATTGGTTGAGGTGTAAAGTTCCTCCTCTCCTGATTGGCTGAAGGCTAAAGTTCCTCCTCTCTTCACTGGCGGAGGGTTAAAGTTCCTCCTCTCCTCATTGGTTGAGGGTTAAAGTTCCTCCTCTCTTGATTTGCTGAAGGCTAAAGTTCCTCCTCTCTTGATTGGCTGATGGTTAAAGTTCCTCCTCTCCTGATTGGCTGAGGGGTAAAGTTCCTCCTCTCTTGATTGGCTGAGGGGTAAAATTCCTCCATTCTTGTTTGGCTGAGGGGTAAAGTTCCTTCTCTCTTGATTGGCTGAAGATTAAAGTTCCTCCTCTCTTGATTGGCTGATGGTTAAAGTTCCTCCTCTCTTGATTGGGTGATGGTTAAAGTTCCTCCTCTCTTGATTGGCTGAAGATTAAAGTTACTCCTCTCCTCATTGGCTGAGGCGTAAAGTTCCTCCTCTCTTGATTTCCTGAAGGCTAAAATTCCTCCTCTCTTGATTGGCTGATGGTTAAAGTTCCTCCTCACTTGATTGGCTGAGGGGTAAAGTTCCTCCTCTCTTGATTGGCTGAGGGGTAAAGTTCCTCCTCTCTTGATTGGCTGAAGATTAAAGTTCCTCCTCTCTTGATTGGCTGATGGTTAAAGTTCCTCCTCTGTTGATTGGCTGAAGATTAAAGTTACTCCTCTCCTCATTGGCTGAGGGTTAAAGTTCCTCCTCTCCTCATTGGCTGAGGGTTAAAGTTACTCATCTCTTCATTGGCTGAGGATTAAAGTTCCTCCTCTCCTCATTGGCTGAGGGTTAAAGTTACTCCTCTCTTCATTGGCTGAGGGTTAAAGTTCCTCCTCTCTTGATTGGCTAAGGGGTAAAGTTCCTCCTCTCTTGATTGGCTGAGGGGTAAAATTCCTCCTCTCTTGATTGGCTGAGGGGTAAAGTTCCTCCTCTCTTGATTGGCTGATGGTTAAAGTTCCTCCTCTCCTGATTGGCTGAGGGGTAAAGTTCCTCCTCTCTTGATTGGCTGAGGGGTAAAATTCCTCCATTCTTGTTTGGCTGAGGGGTAAAGTTCCTTCTCTCTTGATTGGCTGAAGATTAAAGTTCCTCCTCTCTTGATTGGCTGATGGTTAAAGTTCCTCCTCTCTTGATTGGGTGATGGTTAAAGTTCCTCCTCTCTTGATTGGCTGAAGATTAAAGTTCCTCCTCTCCTCATTGGTTGAGGTTTAAAGTTACTCCTCTCCTCATTGGCTGAGGGTTAAAGTTCCTCCTCTCCTCATTGGCTGAGGGTTAAAGTTACTCATCTCTTCATTGGCTGAGGATTAAAGTTCCTCCTCTCCTCATTGGCTGAGGGTTAAAGTTACTCCTCTCTTCATTGGCTGAGGGTTAAAGTTCCTCCTCTCTTGATTGGCTAAGGGGTAAAGTTCCTCCTCTCTTGATTGGCTGAGGGGTAAAATTCCTCCTCTCTTGATTGGCTGAGGGGTAAAGTTCCTCCTCTCTTGATTGGCTGATGGTTAAAGTTCCTCCTCTCCTGATTGGCTGAGGTGTAAAGTTCCTCCTCTCTTGATTGGCTGAGGGGTAAAATTCCTCCATTCTTGTTTGGCTGAGGGGTAAAGTTCCTCCTCTCTTGATTGGCTGATGGTTAAAGTTCCTCCTCTCTTGATTGGCTGAAGATTAAAGTTCCTCCTCTCTTGATTGGCTGATGGTTAAAGTTCCTCCTCTCTTGATTGGGTGATGGTTAAAGTTCCTCCTCTCTTGATTGGCTGAAGATTAAAGTTCCTCCTCTCCTCATTGGTTGAGGTTTAAAGTTCCTCCTCTCTTGATTTCCTGAAGGCTAAAATTCCTCCTCTCTTGATTGGCTGATGGTTAAAGTTCCTCCTCTCTTGATTGGCTGAGGGGTAAAGTTCCTCCTCTCTTGATTGGCTGAGGGGTAAAATTCCTCCTCTCTTGATTGGCTGAGGGGTAACGTTGCTCCTCTCTTGATTGGCTGAAGATTAAAGTTCCTCCTCTCTTGATTGGCTGATGGTTAAAGTTCCTCCTCTCTTGATTGGCTGAAGATTAAAGTTACTCCTCTCCTCATTGGCTGAGGGTTAAAGTTCCTCCTCTCCTCATTGGCTGAGGGTTAAAGTTACTCATCTCTTCATTGGCTGAGGGTTAAAGTTCCTCCTCTCCTCATTGGCTGAGGGTTAAAGTTACTCCTCTCTTCATTGGCTGAGGGTTAAAGTTCCTCCTCTCTTGATTGGCTGAGTGGTAAAGTTCCTCCTCTCTTGATTGGCTGAGGGGTAAAGTTCCTCATCTCTTGATTGGCTGATGTTTAAAGTTCCTACTCTCTTGATTGGCTGATGGTTAAAGTTACTCCTCTCTTGATTGACTGAGGGGTAAAGTTCCTCCTCTCTTGATTGGCTGAAGATTAAAGTTACTCCTCTCCTCATTGGCTGAGGGTTAAAGTTCCTCCTCTCCTCATTGGCTGAGGGTTAAAGTTACTCCTCTCTTCATTGGCTGAGGGTTAAAGTTCCTCCTCTCTTGATTGGCTGAGGGGTAAAGTTCCTCCTCTCTTGATTGGCTGAGGGGTAAAGTTCCTCATCTCTTGATTGGCTGATGTTTAAAGTTCCTCCTCTCTTGATTGGCTGATGGTTAAAGTTCCTCCTCTCTTGATTGACTGAGGGGTAAAGTTCCTCCTCTCTTGATTGGCTGATGATTAAAGTTCCTCCTCTCTTGATTGGCTGAGGGGTAAAGTTCCTCCTCTCTTGATTGGCTGAGGGGTAAAATTCCTCCTCTCTTGATTGGCTGAGGGGTAAAATTACTCCTCTCTTTATTGGCTGAAGATTAAAGTTACTCCTCTCCTCATTGGCTGAGGGTTAAAGTTCCTCCTCTCCTCATTGGCTGAGGGTTAAAGTTACTCCTCTATTCATTGGCTGAGGGTTAAAGTTACTCCTCTATTCATTGGCTGAGGGTAAAAGTTCCTCCTCTCTTGATTGGCTGAGGGCTAAAGTTCTTCCTCTCTTGATTGGCTTAAGGCTAAAGTTCCTCCTCTTCTGATTAGCTGAAGGCTAAAGTTCCTCCTCTCTTGATTGGTTGAGGTGTAAAGTTCCTTCTCTCCTGATTGGCTGAAGGCTAAAGTTCCTCCTCTCTTCACTGGCGGAGGGTTAAAGTTCCTCCTCTCCTCATTGGTTGAGGGTTAAAGTTCCTCCTCTCTTGATTTGCTGAAGGCTAAAGTTCCTCCTCTCTTGATTGGCTGATGGTTAAAGTTCCTCCTCTCCTGATTGGCTGAGGGGTAAAGTTCCTCCTCTCTTGATTGGCTGAGGGGTAAAATTCCTCCATTCTTGTTTGGCTGAGGGGTAAAGTTCCTTCTCGCTTGATTGGCTGAAGATTAAAGTTCCTCCTCTCTTGATTGGCTGATGGTTAAAGTTCCTCCTCTCTTGATTGGGTGATGGTTAAAGTTCCTCCTCTCTTGATTGGCTGAAGATTAAAGTTACTCCTCTCCTCATTGGCTGAGGCGTAAAGTTCCTCCTCTCTTGATTTCCTGAAGGCTAAAATTCCTCCTCTCTTGATTGGCTGATGGTTAAAGTTCCTCCTCACTTGATTGGCTGAGGGGTAAAGTTCCTCCTCTCTTGATTGGCTGAGGGGTAAAGTTCCTCCTCTCTTGATTGGCTGAAGATTAAAGTTCCTCCTCTCTTGATTGGCTGATGGTTAAAGTTCCTCCTCTGTTGATTGGCTGAAGATTAAAGTTACTCCTCTCCTCATTGGCTGAGGGTTAAAGTTCCTCCTCTCCTCATTGGCTGAGGGTTAAAGTTACTCATCTCTTCATTGGCTGAGGATTAAAGTTCCTCCTCTCCTCATTGGCTGAGGGTTAAAGTTACTCCTCTCTTCATTGGCTGAGGGTTAAAGTTCCTCCTCTCTTGATTGGCTAAGGGGTAAAGTTCCTCCTCTCTTGATTGGCTGAGGGGTAAAATTCCTCCTCTCTTGATTGGCTGAGGGGTAAAGTTCCTCCTCTCTTGATTGGCTGATGGTTAAAGTTCCTCCTCTCCTGATTGGCTGAGGGGTAAAGTTCCTCCTCTCTTGATTGGCTGAGGGGTAAAGTTCCTTCTCTCTTGATTGGCTGAAGATTAAAGTTCCTCCTCTCTTGATTGGCTGATGGTTAAAGTTCCTCCTCTCTTGATTGGGTGATGGTTAAAGTTCCTCCTCTCTTGATTGGCTGAAGATTAAAGTTCCTCCTCTCCTCATTGGTTGAGGTTTAAAGTTCCTCCTCTCTTGATTTCCTGAAGGCTAAAATTCCTCCTCTCTTGATTGGCTGATGGTTAAAGTTCCTCCTCTCTTGATTGGCTGAGGGGTAAAGTTCCTCCTCTCTTGATTGGCTGAGGGGTAAAATTCCTCCTCTCTTGATTGGCTGAGGAGTAACGTTGCTCCTCTCTTGATTGGCTGAAGATTAAAGTTCCTCCTCTCTTGATTGGCTCTTGGTTAAAGTTCCTCCTCTCTTGATTGGCTGAAGATTAAAGTTACTCCTCTCCTCATTGGCTGAGGGTTAAAGTTCCTCCTCTCCTCATTGGCTGAGGGTTAAAGTTACTCATCTCTTCATTGGCTGAGGGTTAAAGTTCCTCCTCTCCTCATTGGCTGAGGGTTAAAGTTACTCCTCTCTTCATTGGCTGAGGGTTAAAGTTCCTCCTCTCTTGATTGGCTGAGTGGTAAAGTTCCTCCTCTCTTGATTGGCTGAGGGGTAAAGTTCCTCATCTCTTGATTGGCTGATGTTTAAAGTTCCTCCTCTCTTGATTGGCTGATGGTTAAAGTTCCTCCTCTCTTGATTGACTGAGGGGTAAAGTTCCTCCTCTCTTGATTGGCTGATGATTAAAGTTCCTCCTCTCTTGATTGGCTGAGGGGTAAAGTTCCTCCTCTCTTGATTGGCTGAGGGGTAAAATTCCTCCTCTCTTGATTGGCTGAGGGGTAAAATTCCTCCTCTCTTTATTGGCTGAAGATTAAAGTTACTCCTCTCCTCATTGGCTGAGGGTTAAAGTTCCTCCTATTCTCATTGGCTGAGGGTTAAAGTTACTCCTCTCTTCATTGGCTGAGGGTTAAAGTTCCTCCTCTCCTCATTGGCTGAGGGTTAAAGTTACTCCTCTATTCATTGGCTGAGGGTAAAAGTTCCTCCTCTCTTGATTGGCTGAGGGCTAAAGTTCTTCCTCTCTTGATTGGCTTAAGGCTAAAGTTCCTCCTCTTCTTATTAGCTGAAGGCTAAAGTTCCTCCTCTCTTGATTGGTTGAGGTGTAAAGTTCCTCCTCTCCTGATTGGCTGAAGGCTAAAGTTCCTCCTCTCTTCATTGGCGGAGGGTTAAAGTTCCTCCTCTCCTCATTGGTTGAGGGTTAAAGTTCCTCCTCTCTTGAATTGCTGAAGGCTAAAGTTCCTCCTCTCTTGATTGGCTGATGGTTAAAGTTCCTCCTCTCCTGATTGGCTGAGGGGTAAAGTTCCTCCTCTCTTGATTGGCTGAGGGGTAAAATTCCTCCATTCTTGTTTGGCTGAGGGGTAAAGTTCCTTCTCGCTTGATTGGCTGAAGATTAAAGTTCCTCCTCTCTTGATTGGCTGATGGTTAAAGTTCCTCCTCTCTTGATTGGGTGATGGTTAAAGTTCCTCCTCTCTTGATTGGCTGAAGATTAAAGTTACTCCTCTCCTCATTGGCTGAGGCGTAAAGTTCCTCCTCTCTTGATTTCCTGAAGGCTAAAATTCCTCCTCTCTTGATTGGCTGATGGTTAAAGTTCCTCCTCACTTGATTGGCTGAGGGGTAAAGTTCCTCCTCTCTTGATTGGCTGAGGGGTAAAGTTCCTCCTCTCTTGATTGGCTGAAGATTAAAGTTCCTCCTCTCTTGATTGGCTGATGGTTAAAGTTCCTCCTCTGTTGATTGGCTGAAGATTAAAGTTACTCCTCTCCTCATTGGCTGAGGGTTAAAGTTCCTCCTCTCCTCATTGGCTGAGGGTTAAAGTTACTCATCTCTTCATTGGCTGAGGATTAAAGTTCCTCCTCTCCTCATTGGCTGAGGGTTAAAGTTACTCCTCTCTTCATTGGCTGAGGGTTAAAGTTCCTCCTCTCTTGATTGGCTAAGGGGTAAAGTTCCTCCTCTCTTGATTGGCTGAGGGGTAAAATTCCTCCTCTCTTGATTGGCTGAGGGGTAAAGTTCCTCCTCTCTTGATTGGCTGATGGTTAAAGTTCCTCCTCTCCTGATTGGCTGAGGGGTAAAGTTCCTCCTCTCTTGATTGGCTGAGGGGTAAAGTTCCTTCTCTCTTGATTGGCTGAAGATTAAAGTTCCTCCTCTCTTGATTGGCTGATGGTTAAAGTTCCTCCTCTCTTGATTGGGTGATGGTTAAAGTTCCTCCTCTCTTGATTGGCTGAAGATTAAAGTTCCTCCTCTCCTCATTGGTTGAGGTTTAAAGTTCCTCCTCTCTTGATTTCCTGAAGGCTAAAATTCCTCCTCTCTTGATTGGATGATGGTTAAAGTTCCTCCTCTCTTGATTGGCTGAGGGGTAAAGTTCCTCCTCTCTTGATTGGCTGAGGGGTAAAATTCCTCCTCTCTTGATTGGCTGAGGAGTAACGTTGCTCCTCTCTTGATTGGCTGAAGATTAAAGTTCCTCCTCTCTTGATTGGCTCTTGGTTAAAGTTCCTCCTCTCTTGATTGGCTGAAGATTAAAGTTACTCCTCTCCTCATTGGCTGAGGGTTAAAGTTCCTCCTCTCCTCATTGGCTGAGGGTTAAAGTTACTCATCTCTTCATTGGCTGAGGGTTAAAGTTCCTCCTCTCCTCATTGGCTGAGGGTTAAAGTTACTCCTCTCTTCATTGGCTGAGGGTTAAAGTTCCTCCTCTCTTGATTGGCTGAGTGGTAAAGTTCCTCCTCTCTTGATTGGCTGAGGGGTAAAGTTCCTCATCTCTTGATTGGCTGATGTTTAAAGTTCCTCCTCTCTTGATTGGCTGATGGTTAAAGTTCCTCCTCTCTTGATTGACTGAGGGGTAAAGTTCCTCCTCTCTTGATTGGCTGATGATTAAAGTTCCTCCTCTCTTGATTGGCTGAGGGGTAAAGTTCCTCCTCTCTTGATTGGCTGAGGAGTAAAATTCCTCCTCTCTTGATTGGCTGAGGGGTAAAATTCCTCCTCTCTTTATTGGCTGAAGATTAAAGTTACTCCTCTCCTCATTGGCTGAGGGTTAAAGTTCCTCCTATTCTCATTGGCTGAGGGTTAAAGTTACTCCTCTCTTCATTGGCTGAGGGTTAAAGTTCCTCCTCTCCTCATTGGCTGAGGGTTAAAGTTACTCCTCTATTCATTGGCTGAGGGTAAAAGTTCCTCCTCTCTTGATTGGCTGAGGGCTAAAGTTCTTCCTCTCTTGATTGGCTTAAGGCTAAAGTTCCTCCTCTTCTTATTAGCTGAAGGCTAAAGTTCCTCCTCTCTTGATTGGTTGAGGTGTAAAGTTCCTCCTCTCCTGATTGGCTGAAGGCTAAAGTTCCTCCTCTCTTCATTGGCGGAGGGTTAAAGTTCCTCCTCTCCTCATTGGTTGAGGGTTAAAGTTCCTCCTCTCTTGAATTGCTGAAGGCTAAAGTTCCTCCTCTCTTGATTGGCTGATGGTTAAAGTTCCTCCTCTCCTGATTGGCTGAGGGGTAAAGTTCCTCCTCTCTTGATTGGCTGAGGGGTAAAATTCCTCCATTCTTGTTTGGCTGAGGGGTAAAGTTCCTTCTCTCTTGATTGGCTGAAGATTAAAGTTCCTCCTCTCTTGATTGGCTGATGGTTAAAGTTCCTCCTCTCTTGATTGGGTGATGGTTAAAGTTCCTCCTCTCTTGATTGGCTGAAGATTAAAGTTACTCCTCTCCTCATTGGCTGAGGGGTAAAGTTCCTCCTCTCTTGATTTCCTGAAGGCTAAAATTCTTCCTCTCTTGATTGGCTGATGGTTAAAGTTCCTCCTCACTTGATTGGCTGAGGGGTAAAGTTCCTCCTCTCTTGATTGGCTGAGGGGTAAAGTTCCTCCTCTCTTGATTGGCTGAAGATTAAAGTTCCTCCTCTGTTGATTGGCTGAAGATTAAAGTTACTCCTCTCCTCATTGGCTGAGGGTTAAAGTTCCTCCTCTCCTCATTGGCTGAGGGTTAAAGTTACTCATCTCTTCATAGGCTGAGGATTAAAGTTCCTCCTCTCCTCATTGGCTGAGGGTTAAAGTTACTCCTCTCTTCATTGGCTGAGGGTTAAAGTTCCTCCTCTCTTGATTGGCTAAGGGGTAAAGTTCCTCCTCTCTTGATTGGCTGAGGGGTAAAATTCCTCCTCTCTTGATTGGCTGAGGGGTAAAGTTCCTCCTCTCTTGATTGGCTGATGGTTAAAGTTCCTCCTCTCCTGATTGGCTGAGGGGTAAAGTTCCTCCTCTCTTGATTGGCTGAGGGGTAAAATTCCTCCATTCTTGTTTGGCTGAGGGGTAAAGTTCCTTCTCTCTTGATTGGCTGAAGATTAAAGTTCCTCCTCTTGATTGGCTGATGGTTAAAGTTCCTCCTCTCTTTATTGGGTGATGGTTAAAGTTCCTCCTCTCTTGATTGGCTGAAGATTAAAGTTCCTCCTCTCCTCATTGGTTGAGGTTTAAAGTTCCTCCTCTCTTGATTTCCTGAATGCTAAAATTCCTCCTCTCTTGATTGGCTGATGGTTAAAGTTCCTCCTCTCTTGATTGGCTGAGGGGTAAAGTTCCTCCTATCTTGATTGGCTGAGGGGTAAAATTCCTCCTCTCTTGATTGGCTGAAGATTAAAGTTACTCCTCTCCTCATTGTTTGAGGGTTAAAGTTCCTCCTCTCCTCATTGGCTGAGGGTTAAAGTTCCTCCTCTCTTGATTGACTGAGGGGTAAAGTTCCTCCTCTCTTGATTTCCTGAAGGCTAAAATTCCTCCTCTCTTGATTGGCTGATGGTTAAAGTTCCTCATCTCTTGATTGGCTGATGTTTAAAGTTCCTCCTCTCATGATTGGCTGATGGTTAAAGTTCCTCCTCTCTTGATTGGCTGAAGATTAAAGTTACTCCTCTCCTCATTGGCTGAGGGTTAAAGTTCCTCCTCTCCTCATTGGCTGAGGGTTAAAGTTACTCATCTCTTCATTGGCTGAGGGTTAAAGTTACTCATCTCTTCATTGGCTGAGGATTAAAGTTCCTCCTCTCTTGATTTGCTGAAGGCTAAAGTTCCTCCTCTCTTGATTGGCTGATGGTTAAAGTTCCTCCTCTCCTGATTGGCTGAGGGGTAAAGTTCCTCCTCTCTTGATTGGCTGAGGGGTAAAATTCCTCCATTCTTGTTTGGCTGAGGGGTAAAGTTCCTTCTCTCTTGATTGGCTGAAGATTAAAGTTCCTCCTCTCTTGATTGGCTGATGGTTAAAGTTCCTCCTCTCTTGATTGGGTGATGGTTAAAGTTCCTCCTCTCTTGATTGGCTGAAGATTAAAGTTACTCCTCTCCTCATTGGCTGAGGCGTAAAGTTCCTCCTCTCTTGATTTCCTGAAGGCTAAAATTCCTCCTCTCTTGATTGGCTGATGGTTAAAGTTCCTCCTCACTTGATTGGCTGAGGGGTAAAGTTCCTCCTCTCTTGATTGGCTGAGGGGTAAAGTTCCTCCTCTCTTGATTGGCTGAAGATTAAAGTTCCTCCTCTCTTGATTGGCTGATGGTTAAAGTTCCTCCTCTGTTGATTGGCTGAAGATTAAAGTTACTCCTCTCCTCATTGGCTGAGGGTTAAAGTTCCTCCTCTCCTCATTGGCTGAGGGTTAAAGTTACTCATCTCTTCATTGGCTGAGGATTAAAGTTACTCCTCTCCTCATTGGCTGAGGGTTAAAGTTACTCCTCTCTTCATTGGCTGAGGGTTAAAGTTCCTCCTCTCTTGATTGGCTAAGGGGTAAAGTTCCTCCTCTCTTGATTGGCTGAGGGGTAAAATTCCTCCTCTCTTGATTGGCTGAGGGGTAAAGTTCCTCCTCTCTTGATTGGCTGATGGTTAAAGTTCCTCCTCTCCTGATTGGCTGAGGGGTAAAGTTCCTCCTCTCTTGATTGGCTGAGGGGTAAAGTTCCTTCTCTCTTGATTGGCTGAAGATTAAAGTTCCTCCTCTTTTGATTGGCTGATGGTTAAAGTTCCTCCTCTCTTGATTGGGTGATGGTTAAAGTTCCTCCTCTCTTGATTGGCTGAAGATTAAAGTTCCTCCTCTCCTCATTGGTTGAGGTTTAAAGTTCCTCCTCTCTTGATTTCCTGAAGGCTAAAATTCCTCCTCTCTTGATTGGCTGATGGTTAAAGTTCCTCCTCTCTTGATTGGCTGAGGGGTAAAGTTCCTCCTCTCTTGATTGGCTGAGGGGTAAAATTCCTCCTCTCTTGATTGGCTGAGGGGTAACGTTGCTCCTCTCTTGATTGGCTGAAGATTAAAGTTCCTCCTCTCTTGATTGGCTCTTGGTTAAAGTTCCTCCTCTCTTGATTGGCTGAAGATTAAAGTTACTCCTCTCATCATTGGCTGAGGGTTAAAGTTCCTCCTCTCCTCATTGGCTGAGGGTTAAAGTTCCTCCTCTCTTGATTGACTGAGGGGTAAAGTTCCTCCTCTCTTGATTTCCTGAAGGCTAAAATTCCTCCTCTCTTGATTGGCTGATGGTTAAAGTTCCTCATCTCTTGATTGGCTGATGTTTAAAGTTCCTCCTCTCATGATTGGCTGATGGTTAAAGTTCCTCCTCTCTTGATTGGCTGAAGATTAAAGTTACTCCTCTCCTCATTGGCTGAGGGTTAAAGTTCCTCCTCTCCTCATTGGCTGAGGGTTAAAGTTACTCATCTCTTCATTGGCTGAGGGTTAAAGTTACTCATCTCTTCATTGACTGATGTTTAAAGTTCCTCCTCTCATGATTGGCTGATGGTTAAAGTTCCTCCTCTCTTGATTGGGTGATGGTTAAAGTTCCTCCTCTCTTGATTGGCTGAAGATTAAAGTTACTCCTCTCCTCATTGGCTGAGGCGTAAAGTTCCTCCTCTCTTGATTTCCTGAAGGCTAAAATTCCTCCTCTCTTGATTGGCTGATGGTTAAAGTTCCTCCTCACTTGATTGGCTGAGGGGTAAAGTTCCTCCTCTCTTGATTGGCTGAGGGGTAAAGTTCCTCCTCTCTTGATTGGCTGAAGATTAAAGTTCCTCCTCTCTTGATTGGCTGATGGTTAAAGTTCCTCCTCTGTTGATTGGCTGAAGATTAAAGTTACTCCTCTCCTCATTGGCTGAGGGTTAAAGTTCCTCCTCTCCTCATTGGCTGAGGGTTAAAGTTACTCATCTCTTCATTGGCTGAAGATTAAAGTTACTCCTCTCCTCATTGGCTGAGGGGTAAAGTTCCTCCTCTCTTGATTTCCTGAAGGCTAAAATTCTTCCTCTCTTGATTGGCTGATGGTTAAAGTTCCTCCTCACTTGATTGGCTGAGGGGTAAAGTTCCTCCTCTCTTGATTGGCTGAGGGGTAAAGTTCCTCCTCTCTTGATTGGCTGAAGATTAAAGTTCCTCCTCTGTTGATTGGCTGAAGATTAAAGTTACTCCTCTCCTCATTGGCTGAGGGTTAAAGTTCCTCCTCTCCTCATTGGCTGAGGACTAAAGTTACTCATCTCTTCATTGGCTGAGGATTAAAATTACTCATCTCTTCATTGGCTGAGGATTAAAATTCCTCCTCTCTTGATTGGCTGAGGGGTAAAGTTCCTCCTCTCTTGATTGGCTGATGGTTAAAGTTCCTCCTCTCTTGATTGGCTGAGGGGTAAAGTTCCTCCTCTCTTGATTGGCTGAGGGGTAAAATTCCTCCATTCTTGTTTGGCTGAGGGGTAAAGTTCCTTCTCTCTTGATTGGCTGAAGATTAAAGTTCCTCCTCTTGATTGGCTGATGGTTAAAGTTCCTCCTCTCTTTATTGGGTGATGGTTAAAGTTCCTCCTCTCTTGATTGGCTGAAGATTAAAGTTCCTCCTCTCCTCATTGGTTGAGGTTTAAAGTTCCTCCTCTCTTGATTTCCTGAATGCTAAAATTCCTCCTCTCTTGATTGGCTGATGGTTAAAGTTCCTCCTCTCTTGATTGGCTGAGGGGTAAAGTTCCTCCTATCTTGATTGGCTGAGGGGTAAAATTCCTCCTCTCTTGATTGGCTGAAGATTAAAGTTACTCCTCTCCTCATTGTTTGAGGGTTAAAGTTCCTCCTCTCCTCATTGGCTGAGGGTTAAAGTTCCTCCTCTCTTGATTGACTGAGGGGTAAAGTTCCTCCTCTCTTGATTTCCTGAAGGCTAAAATTCCTCCTCTCTTGATTGGCTGATGGTTAAAGTTCCTCATCTCTTGATTGGCTGATGTTTAAAGTTCCTCCTCTCATGATTGGCTGATGGTTAAAGTTCCTCCTCTCTTGATTGGCTGAAGATTAAAGTTACTCCTCTCCTCATTGGCTGAGGGTTAAAGTTCCTCCTCTCCTCATTGGCTGAGGGTTAAAGTTACTCATCTCTTCATTGGCTGAGGGTTAAAGTTACTCCTCTCTTCATTGGCTGAGGGTTAAAGTTCCTCCTCTCTTGATTGGCTGAGGGGTAAAGTTCCTCCTCTCTTGATTGGCTGAGGGGTAAAGTTCCTCATCTCTTGATTGGCTGATGTTTAAAGTTCCTCCTCTCTTGATTGGCTGATGGTTAAAGTTCCTCCTCTCTTGATTGACTGAAGGGTAAAGTTCCTCCTCTCTTGATTGGCTGATGATTAAAGTTCCTCCTCTCTTGATTGGCTGAGGGGTAAAGTTCCTCCTCTCTTGATTGGCTGAGGGGTAAAATTCCTCCTCTCTTGATTGGCTGAGGGGTAAAATTCCTCCTCTCTTGATTGGCTGAAGATTAAAGTTACTCCTCTCCTCATTGTCTGAGGGTTAAAGTTCCTCCTTTTCTCATTGGCTGAGGGTTAAAGTTACTCCTCTCTTCATTGGCTGAGGGTTAAAGTTCCTCTTCTCCTCGTTGGCTGAGGGTTAAAGTTACTCCTCTATTCATTGGCTGAGGGTAAAAGTTCCTCCTCTCTTGATTGGCTGAGGGCTAAAGTTCCTCCTCTTCTGATTAGCTGAAGGCTAAAGTTCCTCCTCTCTTGATTGGCTGAGGGTTAAAGTTTCTCCTCTCTTCATTGGCTGAGGGTTAAAGTTCCTCCTCTCTTGAATAGCTGAGGGTTAAAGTTCCTCCTCTCTTGATTGGCTGAGGGGTAAAATTCCTCCTCTCTTGATTGGCTGAGGGGTTAAGTTCCTCCTCTCTTGATTGACTGATGGTTAAAGTTCCTCCTCTCTTGATTGACTGATGGTTAAAGTTCCTCCTCTCTTGATTGGGTGATGGTTAAAGTTCCTCCTCTCTTGATTGGCTGAAGATTAAAGTTACTCCTCTCCTCATTGGCTGAGGGGTAAAGTTCCTCCTCTCTTGATTTCCTAAAGGCTAAAATTCCTCCTCTCTTGATTGGCTGATGGTTAAAGTTCCTCCTCACTTGATTGGCTGAGGGGTAAAGTTCCTCCTCTCTTGATTGGCTGAGGGGTAAAGTTCCTCCTCTCTTTATTGGCTGAAGATTAAAGTTCCTCCTCTCTTGATTGGCTGATGGTTAAAGTTCCTCCTCTGTTGATTGCTGAAGATTAAAGTTACTCCTCTCCTCATTGGCTGAGGGTTAAAGTTCCTCCTCTCCTCATTGGCTGAGGGTTAAAGTTACTCATCTCTTCATTGGCTGAGGATTAAAGTTCCTCCTCTCCTCATTGGCTGAGGGTTAAAGTTACTCCTCTCTTCATTGGCTGAGGGTTAAAGTTCCTCCTCTCTTGATTTGCTAAGGGGTAAAGTTCCTCCTCTCTTGATTGGCTGAGGGGTAAAATTCCTCCTCTCTTGATTGGCTGAGGGGTAAAGTTCCTCCTCTCTTGATTGGCTGATGATTAAAGTTCCTCCTCTCCTGATTGGCTGAGGGGTAAAGTTCCTCCTCTCTTGATTGGCTGAGGGGTAAAATTCCTCCATTCTTGTTTGGCTGAGGGGTAAAGTTCCTTCTCTCTTGATTGGCTGAAGATTAAAGTTCCTCCGCTCTTGATTGGCTGATGGTTAAAGTTCCTCCTCTCTTGATTGGGTGATGGTTAAAGTTCCTCCTCTCTTGATTGGCTGAAGATTAAAGTTCCTCCTCTCCTCATTGGTTGAGGTTTAAAGTTCCTCCTCTCTTGATTTCCTGAAGGCTAAAATTCCTCCTCTCTTGATTGGCTGATGGTTAAAGTTCCTCCTCTCTTGATTGGCTGAGGGGTAAAGTTCCTCCTCTCTTGATTGGCTGATGATTAAAGTTCCTCCTCTCTTGATTGGCTGAGGGGTAAAGTTCCTCCTCTCTTGATTGGCTGAGGGGTATAATTCCTCCTCTCTTGATTGGCTGAGGGGTAAAATTCCTCCTCTCTTTATTGGCTGAAGATTAAAGTTACTCCTCTCCTCATTGGCTGAGGGTTAAAGTTCCTCCTATTCTCATTGGCTGAGGGTTAAAGTTACTCCTCTCTTCATTGGCTGAGGGTTAAAATTCCTCCTCTCCTCATTGGCTGAGGGTTAAAGTTACTCCTCTATTCATTGGCTGAGGGTAAAAGTTCCTCCTCTCTTGATTGGCTGAGGGCTAAAGTTCTTCCTCTCTTGATTGGTTTAAGGCTAAAGTTCCTCCTCTTCTGATTAGCTGAAGGCTAAAGTTCCTCCTCTCTTGATTGGTTGAGGTGTAAAGTTCCTCCTCTCCTGATTGGCTGAAGGCTAAAGTTCCTCCTCTCTTCATTGGCGGAGGGTTAAAGTTCCTCCTCTCCTCATTGGTTGAGGGTTAAAGTTCCTCCTCTCTTGATTTGCTGAAGGCTAAAGTTCCTCCTCTCTTGATTGGCTGATGGTTAAAGTTCCTCCTCTCCTGATTGGCTGAGGGGTAAAGTTCCTCCTCTCTTGATTGGCTGAGGGGTAAAATTCCTCCATTCTTGTTTGGCTGAGGGGTAAAGTTCCTTCTCTCTTGATTGGCTGAAGATTAAAGTTCCTCCTCTCTTGATTGGCTGATGGTTAAAGTTCCTCCTCTCTTGATTGGGTAATGGTTAAAGTTCCTCCTCTCTTGATTGGCTGAAGATTAAAGTTACTCCTCTCCTCATTGGCTGAGGGGTAAAGTTCCTCCTCTCTTGATTTCCTGAAGGCTAAAATTCCTCCTCTCTTGATTGGCTGATGGTTAAAGTTCCTCCTCACTTGATTGGCTGAGGGGTAAAGTTCCTCCTCTCTTGATTGGCTGAGGGGTAAAGTTCCTCCTCTCTTGATTGGCTGAAGATTAAAGTTCCTCCTCTCTTGATTGGCTGATGGTTAAAGTTCCTCCTCTGTTGATTGGCTGAAGATTAAAGTTACTCCTCTCCTCATTGGCTGAGGGTTAAAGTTCCTCCTCTCCTCATTGGCTGAGGGTTAAAGTTACTCATCTCTTCATTGGCTGAGGATTAAAGTTCCTCCTCTCCTCATTGGCTGAGGGTTAAATTTACTCCTCTCTTCATTGGCTGATGGTTAAAGTTCCTCCTCACTTGATTGGCTAAGGGGTAAAGTTCCTCCTCTCTTGATTGGCTGAGGGGTAAAATTCCTCCTCTCTTGATTGGCTGAGGGGTAAAGTTCCTCCTCTCTTGATTGGCTGATGGTTAAAGTTCCTCCTCTCCTGATTGGCTGAGGGGTAAAGTTCCTCCTCTCTTGATTGGCTGAGGGGTAAAATTCCTCCATTCTTGTTTGGCTGAGGGGTAAAGTTCCTTCTCTCTTGATTGGCTGAAGATTAAAGTTCCTCCTCTCTTGATTGGCTGATGGTTAAAGTTCCTCCTCTCTTTATTGGGTGATGGTTAAAGTTCCTCCTCTCTTGATTGGCTGAAGATTAAAGTTCCTCCTCTCCTCATTGGTTGAGGTTTAAAGTTCCTCCTCTCTTGATTTCCTGAAGGCTAAAATTCCTCCTCTCTTGATTGGCTGATGGTTAAAGTTCCTCCTCTCTTGATTGGCTGAGGGGTAAAGTTCCTCCTCTCTTGATTGGCTGAGGGGTAAAATTCCTCCTCTCTTGATTGGCTGAGGGGTAACGTTCCTCCTCTCTTGATTGGCTGAAGATTAAAGTTCCTCCTCTCTTGATTGGCTGATGGTTAAAGTTCCTCCTCTCTTGATTGGCTGAAGATTAAAGTTACTCCTCTCCTCATTGGCTGAGGGTTAAAGTTCCTCCTCTCCTCATTGGCTGAGGGTTAAAGTTACTCATCTCTTCATTGGCTGAGGGTTAAAGTTCCTCCTCTCCTCATTGGCTGAGGGTTAAAATTACTCCTCTCTTCATTGGCTGAGGGTTAAAGTTCCTCCTCTCTTGATTGGCTGAGGGGTAAAGTTCCTCATCTCTTGATTGGCTGATGTTTAAAGTTCCTCCTCTCTTGATTGGCTGATGGTTAAAGTTCCTCCTCTCTTGATTGACTGAGGGGTAAAGTTCCTCCTCTCTTGATTGGCTGATGATTAAAGTTCCTCCTCTCTTGATTGGCTGAGGGGTAAAAGTTCCTCCTCTCTTGATTGGCTGAGGGGTAAAGTTCCTCATCTCTTGATTGGCTGATGTTTAAAGTTCCTCCTCTCTTGATTGGCTGATGGTTAAAGTTCCTCCTCTCTTGATTGACTGAGGGGTAAAGTTCCTCCTCTCTTGATTGGCTGATGACTAAAGTTCCTCCTCTCTTGATTGGCTGAGGGGTAAAGTTCCTCCTCTCTTGATTGGCTGAGGGGTAAAATTCCTCCTCTCTTGATTGGCTGAGGGGTAAAATTCCTCCTCTCTTGATTGGCTGAAGATTAAAGTTACTCCTCTCCTCATTGGCTGAGGGTTAAAGTTCCTCCTTTTCTCATTGGCTGAGGGTTAAAGTTACTCCTCTCTTCATTGGCTGAGGGTTAAAGTTACTCCTCTCTTCATTGGCTGAGGGTTAAAGTTCCTCCTCTCCTCATTGGCTGAGGGTTAAAGTTACTCCTCTCTTCATTGGCTGAGGGTTAAAGTTCCTCCTCTATTGATTGGCTAAGGGGTAAAGCTCCTCCTCTCTTGATTGGCTGAGGGGTTAAATTCCTACTCTCTTGATTGGCTGAGGGGTAAAGTTCCTCCTCTCTTGATTGGCTGATGGTTAAAGTTCCTCCTCTCTTGATTGGCTGAGGGGTAAAGTTCCTCCTCTCTTGATTGGCTGAGGGGTAAAATTCCTCCTCTCTTGATTGGCTGAGGGTTAAAGTTCCTCCTCTCTTGATTGGCTGAAGATTAAAGTTCCTCCTCTCTTGATAGGCTGATGGTTAAAGTTCTTCCTCTCTTGATTGGCTGAGGGGTAAAGTTCCTCCTCTCTTGATTGGCTGAAGATTAAAGTTACTCCTCTCTTCATTGGCTGAGGGTTAAAGTTCCTCCTCTCCTCATTGGCTGAGGGTTAAAGTTACTCCTCTCTTCATTGGCTGAGGGTTAAAGATCATCCTCTCTTGATTGGCTGAGGGGTAAAGTTCCTCCTGTCTTGATTGGCTGAGCGGTAAAATTCCTCCTCTGTTGATTGGCTGAGGGGTAAAGTTCCTTCTCTCTTTATTGGCTGATGGTTAAAGTTCCTCCTCTCTTGATTGGCTGATGGTTAAAGTTCCTCCTCTCTTGATTGGCTGATGGTTAAAGTTCCTCCTCTCTTGATTGGGTGATGGTTAAAGTTCCTCCTCTCTTGATTGGCTGAAGATTAAAGTTCCTCCTCTCCTCATTGGTTGAGGTTTAAAGTTCCTCCTCTCTTGATTTCCTGAAGGCTAAAATTCCTCCTCTCTTGATTGGCTGATGGTTAAAGTTCCTCCTCTCTTGATTGGCTGAGGGGTAAAGTTCCTCCTCTCTTGATTGGCTGAGGGGTAAAATTCCTCCTCTCTTGATTGGCTGAGGGGTAACGTTGCTCCTCTCTTGATTGGCTGAAGATTAAAGTTCCTCCTCTCTTGATTGGCTGATGGTTAAAGTTCCTCCTCTCTTGATTGGCTGAAGATTAAAGTTACTCCTCTCCTCATTGGCTGAGGGTTAAAGTTCCTCCTCTCCTGATTGGCTGAGGGTTAAAGTTACTCATCTCTTCATTGGCTGAGGGTTAAAGTTCCTCCTCTCCTCATTGGCTGAGGGTTAAAGTTACTCCTCTCTTCATTGGCTGAGGGTTAAAGTTCCTCCTCTCTTGATTGGCTGAGTGGTAAAGTTCCTCCTCTCTTGATTGGCTGATGTTTAAAGTTCCTACTCTCTTGATTGGCTGATGGTTAAAGTTCCTCCTCTCTTGATTGACTGAGGGGTAAAGTTCCTCCTCTCTTGATTGGCTGAAGATTAAAGTTACTCCTCTCCTCATTGGCTGAGGGTTAAAGTTCCTCCTCTCCTCATTGGCTGAGGGTTAAAGTTACTCCTCTCTTCATTGGCTGAGGGTTAAAGTTCCTCCTCTCTTGATTGGCTGAGGGGTAAAGTTCCTCCTCTCTTGATTGGCTGAGGGGTAAAGTTCCTCATCTCTTGATTGGCTGATGTTTAAAGTTCCTCCTCTCTTGATTGGCTGATGGTTAAAGTTCCTCCTCTCTTGATTGACTGAGGGGTAAAGTTCCTCCTCTCTTGATTGGCTGATGATTAAAGTTCCTCCTCTCTTGATTGGCTGAGGGGTAAAGTTCCTCCTCTCTTGATTGGCTGAGGGGTAAAATTCCTCCTCTCTTGATTGGCTGAGGGGTAAAATTACTCCTCTCTTTATTGGCTGAAGATTAAAGTTACTCCTCTCCTCATTGGCTGAGGGTTAAAGTTCCTCCTCTCCTCATTGGCTGAGGGTTAAAGTTACTCCTCTATTCATTGGCTGAGGGTTAAAGTTACTCCTCTATTCATTGGCTGAGGGTAAAAGTTCCTCCTCTCTTGATTGGCTGAGGGCTAAAGTTCTTCCTCTCTTGATTGGCTTAAGGCTAAAGTTCCTCCTCTTCTGATTAGCTGAAGGCTAAAGTTCCTCCTCTCTTGATTGGTTGAGGTGTAAAGTTCCTTCTCTCCTGATTGGCTGAAGGCTAAAGTTCCTCCTCTCTTCACTGGCGGAGGGTTAAAGTTCCTCCTCTCCTCATTGGTTGAGGGTTAAAGTTCCTCCTCTCTTGATTTGCTGAAGGCTAAAGTTCCTCCTCTCTTGATTGGCTGATGGTTAAAGTTCCTCCTCTCCTGATTGGCTGAGGGGTAAAGTTCCTCCTCTCTTGATTGGCTGAGGGGTAAAATTCCTCCATTCTTGTTTGGCTGAGGGGTAAAGTTCCTTCTCTCTTGATTGGCTGAAGATTAAAGTTCCTCCTCTCTTGATTGGCTGATGGTTAAAGTTCCTCCTCTCTTGATTGGGTGATGGTTAAAGTTCCTCCTCTCTTGATTGGCTGAAGATTAAAGTTACTCCTCTCCTCATTGGCTGAGGCGTAAAGTTCCTCCTCTCTTGATTTCCTGAAGGCTAAAATTCCTCCTCTCTTGATTGGCTGATGGTTAAAGTTCCTCCTCACTTGATTGGCTGAGGGGTAAAGTTCCTCCTCTCTTGATTGGCTGAGGGGTAAAGTTCCTCCTCTCTTGATTGGCTGAAGATTAAAGTTCCTCCTCTCTTGATTGGCTGATGGTTAAAGTTCCTCCTCTGTTGATTGGCTGAAGATTAAAGTTACTCCTCTCCTCATTGGCTGAGGGTTAAAGTTCCTCCTCTCCTCATTGGCTGAGGGTTAAAGTTACTCATCTCTTCATTGGCTGAGGATTAAAGTTCCTCCTCTCCTCATTGGCTGAGGGTTAAAGTTACTCCTCTCTTCATTGGCTGAGGGTTAAAGTTCCTCCTCTCTTGATTGGCTAAGGGGTAAAGTTCCTCCTCTCTTGATTGGCTGAGGGGTAAAATTCCTCCTCTCTTGATTGGCTGAGGGGTAAAGTTCCTCCTCTCTTGATTGGCTGATGGTTAAAGTTCCTCCTCTCCTGATTGGCTGAGGGGTAAAGTTCCTCCTCTCTTGATTGGCTGAGGGGTAAAGTTCCTTCTCTCTTGATTGGCTGAAGATTAAAGTTCCTCCTCTCTTGATTGGCTGATGGTTAAAGTTCCTCCTCTCTTGATTGGGTGATGGTTAAAGTTCCTCCTCTCTTGATTGGCTGAAGATTAAAGTTCCTCCTCTCCTCATTGGTTGAGGTTTAAAGTTCCTCCTCTCTTGATTTCCTGAAGGCTAAAATTCCTCCTCTCTTGATTGGCTGATGGTTAAAGTTCCTCCTCTCTTGATTGGCTGAGGGGTAAAGTTCCTCCTCTCTTGATTGGCTGAGGGGTAAAATTCCTCCTCTCTTGATTGGCTGAGGGGTAACGTTGCTCCTCTCTTGATTGGCTGAAGATTAAAGTTCCTCCTCTCTTGATTGGCTCTTGGTTAAAGTTCCTCCTCTCTTGATTGGCTGAAGATTAAAGTTACTCCTCTCCTCATTGGCTGAGGGTTAAAGTTCCTCCTCTCCTCATTGGCTGAGGGTTAAAGTTACTCATCTCTTCATTGGCTGAGGGTTAAAGTTCCTCCTCTCCTCATTGGCTGAGGGTTAAAGTTACTCCTCTCTTCATTGGCTGAGGGTTAAAGTTCCTCCTCTCTTGATTGGCTGAGTGGTAAAGTTCCTCCTCTCTTGATTGGCTGAGGGGTAAAGTTCCTCATCTCTTGATTGGCTGATGTTTAAAGTTCCTCCTCTCTTGATTGGCTGATGGTTAAAGTTCCTCCTCTCTTGATTGACTGAGGGGTAAAGTTCCTCCTCTCTTGATTGGCTGATGATTAAAGTTCCTCCTCTCTTGATTGGCTGAGGGGTAAAGTTCCTCCTCTCTTGATTGGCTGAGGGGTAAAATTCCTCCTCTCTTGATTGGCTGAGGGGTAAAATTCCTCCTCTCTTTATTGGCTGAAGATTAAAGTTACTCCTCTCCTCATTGGCTGAGGGTTAAAGTTCCTCCTATTCTCATTGGCTGAGGGTTAAAGTTACTCCTCTCTTCATTGGTTGAGGGTTAAAGTTCCTCCTCTCCTCATTGGCTGAGGGTTAAAGTTACTCCTCTATTCATTGGCTGAGGGTAAAAGTTCCTCCTCTCTTGATTGGCTGAGGGCTAAAGTTCTTCCTCTCTTGATTGGCTTAAGGCTAAAGTTCCTCCTCTTCTTATTAGCTGAAGGCTAAAGTTCCTCCTCTCTTGATTGGTTGAGGTGTAAAGTTCCTCCTCTCCTGATTGGCTGAAGGCTAAAGTTCCTCCTCTCTTCATTGGCGGAGGGTTAAAGTTCCTCCTCTCCTCATTGGTTGAGGGTTAAAGTTCCTCCTCTCTTGAATTGCTGAAGGCTAAAGTTCCTCCTCTCTTGATTGGCTGATGGTTAAAGTTCCTCCTCTCCTGATTGGCTGAGGGGTAAAGTTCCTCCTCTCTTGATTGGCTGAGGGGTAAAATTCCTCCATTCTTGTTTGGCTGAGGGGTAAAGTTCCTTCTCTCTTGATTGGCTGAAGATTAAAGTTCCTCCTCTCTTGATTGGCTGATGGTTAAAGTTCCTCCTCTCTTGATTGGGTGATGGTTAAAGTTCCTCCTCTCTTGATTGGCTGAAGATTAAAGTTACTCCTCTCCTCATTGGCTGAGGGGTAAAGTTCCTCCTCTCTTGATTTCCTGAAGGCTAAAATTCCTCCTCTCTTTATTGGCTGATGGTTAAAGTTCCTCGTCACTTGATTGGCTGAGGGGTAAAGTTCCTCCTCTCTTGATTGGCTGAGGGGTAAAGTTCCTCCTCTCTTGATTGGCTGAAGATTAAAGTTCCTCCTCTGTTGATTGGCTGAAGATTAAAGTTACTCCTCTCCTCATTGGCTGAGGGTTAAAGTTCCTCCTCTCCTCATTGGCTGAGGGTTAAAGTTACTCATCTCTTCATTGGCTGAGGATTAAAGTTCCTCCTCTCCTCATTGGCTGAGGGTTAAAGTTACTCCTCTCTTCATTGGCTGAGGGTTAAAGTTCCTCCTCTCTTGATTGGCTAAGGGGTAAAGTTCCTCCTCTCTTGATTGGCTGAGGGGTAAAATTCCTCCTCTCTTGATTGGCTGAGGGGTAAAGTTCCTCCTCTCTTGATTGGCTGATGGTTAAAGTTCCTCCTCTCCTGATTGGCTGAGGGGTAA
>JARPUW010000070.1:110269-204061 GCA_030533445.1 Cyprinodon diabolis | reverse complement strand
CAGTTACAAAAAAAGAAATTAAACCAGATTTTTGAATAAAGGTTCTTCAAAGAATGCAAGCAAAGCAAGCCTTGTGTGGAGAACTTTGTTCATGTTGTTCGCTGGCTGTCTAGCTTCACATGGTCACGTGTTGTGAGGACAGCACAGAAACTATACGAGTCAGGCTTGAAAAAGGTCAGTCTAGGCAACTGGATGTGAAGTTTTCTAGAAGATCCTTCTCCTCTCATCCTAGAGGCTTCTTCAGTTCTAACTAGTGGTGGGAGCACAGAGATTAATATACTGTAGGTAGAGGAGCTTTTTCAAGCTTGACCAAGACCTGGATGACTGAGAATCTTCCCAGATCTGAGAAAAGCAAAAATATTATCCAGAAGTCTGTTAACTTCACACATTAGATTTTTTGTTTTACTCTGTAATATAGTAAATGAACTACCTGTTTCTCCAAGAACTTAATACATGTCCACCTCTCTGAATGAATAACTGTTATTATTATCTTTATTCTCTATTCTTCCCAAAATGTGTCCTTTTATTTAACCCATCTCTGATGGAGCAGTGGGCAGGAGTGCAGCACCCATAGAGTATTTCCAGGCTCAGGCTGCTGGTTGTTGAGACACATAGAGCCATTTGGGAATCAAACCAGGAAACTTGCAGCTTTCCTTGACTAGTTGCTGTGTTTTCAACAACAGCCCCTCACTTCCTGCTTTTGAGGTATTTAACTCAACGTGAACCAAGTGGGTTTTATTTAATTAGAATTATAAATAATAATCTCCCTGGACTTTGATTGTAGAATATTCCTTACATTTGAATTAGAAGCTCAGCTCTAAATTAGGAGATAAATATTACTTCTAAAATTATTAATAGCATGATGTTATGAATATTGAATATTAAATAATGAACCAGGGAGAGCCTGGAAGGTGAAGGCAACTGTAGTTCTCCTGGTCATTTGAGAACTCCGGGCAGTAACCTCCATACTGGAGAAATGGCTCCAACAGATAATTGGAGAAACATCAGAGATCTCAGTCCAGAATCGCTCAGTTCTAGGGACAGCTAAGAGACTAAAAAAAACCCCTTAAAGGAATAGTACACCCAAAACATGATTAGCCTTCATTTTCTACTCATCCCCATGCTGAACAACACTCTGGAGTACTTTTTTGATATCTCAAATGCATCTGGAGATCTGGGAGGCTTCTTGCTGTCTGCTGACATTCAAATAATGGAGGTCTATGGCGCCCGAGGCAGAAAGGTCCATAAAAGTCCACAAAAAAACGTGTCAATATTCCTCCATACTGCTCGTCCAATGTATTCCAAGTGTCCTGAGTGGATAGCGTCCATATTTTACTCGAAACGAAGTCATTTAGAATGTTTTTAGAGCATAAACAGTAGTGTATAGGATTTCCTAAAAGCGCGTTCACGAGTCTACGGAAACCGCGGCAGACCAAACCAGACGAAAGTGCGCATTCAGCATCTGCTCTGCCAATAATGCAAGCGTAGAAGAAGAAATTTGCTGTTTACCTGTGCTGTTGTGATTCTATAGTTAAATTCTATTCCCAGCCCGCTGGGAATTTATGTTTCCGATACTTTAAGATGTTTATTGCCCTCCCCTGTAGGGGTGGTAAAATATCTTATTTAATCAGATATTATTTCAGCTGTTATATATTGTTTATGACACACAGTCCTACTAACTGTGTGTTAGAACAATAGATGAAAGAGTGATTCGAGCACTAATCATGGTCAAACAGTTATTTCTGCACATACATGGAATAAATTCACCACAACTTCTGTTCAAAATATAAGATTTTATTAACAAAAATCATTCAGCTCCATGTCAAACATATTTCAGTTTAACACTCTCAACTAAGACTAGTAAAACTCAACTAAATAAAACTAACTACTATGTACAAAGAGGAAGGGCAAAACGGTTGAAAAACATATTACAGTTTAAGATGGGTTCTCTGTTTGAAACCAAAGTTTATCTGGAAGAATTTGGGATATGATCAAATTAGCTTTTCACTAATTTTAAAGAAATTGGAATGTTTTCAGACAATGCAAATCCATGAGGTGAATAAAACATTATTTGGCCAAATAATGTTTTATTGAATGATTTGCTTAATCAAGAACCAATAACCTTTAGTTAAATGATTCTTTACCCTCCTTGAAATAGCTAGCAGCTTATAGACGTCAGGATTCCACTAAATGACTCTTGGTCATACTTGGTAATGGAAATGTAATGAGCATCTGAGGAACACATGAACACTGATGTTATATCAGTGTTTAAATCCTTAGTGAATAAAGCTGGTCTAAGATTTAGCAACAGCTCAACTCATATTCCTGTAGCATAGCGTAGCATGCAGTCCATTCTTTAGCATCAATTAGCGTTGTCTTTACTCAGCAGTAAACACACGATATGATTAGCATCATCAAAGACACATTGCTTGTTCTGTCCCTAATCATGCCAGACCTGCAAACCTTTTTCCATGTCCGTTTGGAAAGCCTGAGTTCCATCCAGCTGCAGCTCTGCAGTCAGGGACTCATTGTCTCAGTCTCACAGCAGGGGTCCTCTCAGTCTCACCCCCAGGCATGGTTCTCATCCAGTTTGGCTCTGTAAGTTCTGAAACTCAAGAGAAATGTGTTGCAAAAGTTCTGTTAGCAGTAGTTCGGTTCTGAACAGTTCTGACTCATCCGTGATGGTTCTGGGGATCTGGTTCCCCTGGGGCCCGCATCTCCACTGTGGGCCACAGTGGGCCCCAGCTTTGAGCGCAGGAGCAGAAGCAGGCTGGATCAGAAGAGGGAGAAAAGAGAAGAGGCAAAAGAGGCAGAATCCTGTGTGCTCTGTGGTTTTCTCTGTCCTCACAGGGAGGGGGTAGGTTTTCACACCTTTGGTGGCTCCCATGTGACTGCTTTGGCTGAAAAAGGGGGGCTGCAGAAGTCCCCCAGCTGTTATTCACCAAAGCTGCGTTTTCTTCTCTGGTCATCCTATCAGGATGAAATATGGACACTGCTTCCCGATGTCCAAAAAGTATGATCATTGCATATGGCACAACAGTCCCCCTTTTGATCTGGAAATAAAAGATGCAGTTCTTTGTTTTCAGATCACAAATAGGTCCATAAAGCTATGATATCTGGAGCGGTGATGAGTCAGGTTCCTGTTGGCAGGAAGAAAGTTCATTTAGGGTTCATATCTTCTCCCGTGTTTGTCCCTGGATGATTTGTTGCAGGTCTGGCAGAAGCTGACCCTATCTTTTCATAAAACAGTTCATTTTCTCCAGAGGTTTTGCGTCTGGTTGAAGCAGGTCTGGCAGGAAAGTCTGACCCTGATACACAAATATATACATTCCAAACAAAATTTCCTAACACCTTCATGATGCTGTTGTTCGACCTTCATCATTTCTCAAGTTGTAAAACAAAAGAAAGAATGGATAAAACAGGTTAAAGTATGTTAGAAATTATCAGCAACTATCATACTCTTGGATATGATAAGTTTTACCATTAGCTTGGAATTGTAGTACTTTGTGGTTGGTCAGAGAAGCCAGTAGCTCTGTAAGAACTGTTTTGCAGATCTGTTCTAAGTTTTCTTTTGTGGTTGTTTCTGTAGCTTGTTGATGTCCCCCTTTACCAGTATAAACCTTTGGTTTTGCATTGTGATGTGAAGGTTTATGACGTTTGTCTGGGGGTTCTGGTTTTCGTTCTCTCAAGTCATTAATTCCTTAATCTTGGTGAACCACCAGGGAACTGAATCTGTGTCTGTTTCTGTTCTTTGTTTGAAGGTTTAAGACTCTAAGCTTGCTTTGAAATCTATCTGATTTGAGACGTATTTCCCAAACAAGCTGAGCATATCTGCGAGTTTCCTGCATAGAAAGGTTTTCTATCCTGCAATGCATTGCTACATCATATCGTACACTTTCATGTAGATTTTGGATGAACAATGCTTTAAATGTGTGATCTTCTTCGTCAATATCTGGAGAACTGCAGCCCTCAAAATAAACCTGTCTCAAGCGAAAATAATATTCTCTGGGTGTTTCATGTTCTCCTTGGAGAACTAAAGATGCCTCAAGCGTTGCTAACGCCGGATCTCTGTAACCAGAATATTCTCCTCTTAAGATTTGACAAAGAGCTGAATAACTTTCTCTGATTTTTGGAGGAAGAGATTTTATGAAAACATGGACGCTTCTAGCTGTTGTTTTCCAAATCAGCTTTAATTTCTCACGAGAAGAAGGAAATGGCAAGTCTTTTAGACAGTGCTCAATTTCTTGCAGATAATCCATTATGTTTGAGTGTTGACTTTCTGGGTCAAAAATATCAATGTCTTTGGCCAAGGATTCAATTTGTTGAATTCTATGGTCACTCGGTGGACCTGGCCCGTCAGGAAGCTGGTTCTGCTCATTAAGTGGTGGGGGGTTTTGAGCTAACCTTTGATGACACAAGGGAGACTGGTTCTCCTCAGAGTTTTCCAAGCTGTGAACTTTGGCACTTGATGCTCTGTTAACGGAGCGTGAGACAGAGATTGGTTTGCATGGCTGTCCTTTGCAAAATTTTAAACCGCTTGAGTTTACCAAGTGATCTACTTGTTTCTCTCTGTCTGCGACACTACTTTGACTTTGAACATCTTCAGATCTATTTAGTGTTAACTCAGAGTTTAGAGACTTTGTATCTGCTTCAGGAACTGTTCTCCTTTTGACTGGGGTGACCTCCTGCTGATTCAAAGTCTGCTTGCTTTGTTTATTGCATAGCTCCTCCAAGAGGGG
Organism: Cyprinodon diabolis; assembly: GCA_030533445.1. NCBI lineage: Eukaryota > Metazoa > Chordata > Actinopteri > Cyprinodontiformes > Cyprinodontidae > Cyprinodon > Cyprinodon diabolis. Next base: position 199,322 of record JARPUW010000070.1, on the reverse strand, counting down.
GGTCACCGTTTGTTCTGAGGCATGGTCAGTCTGGCCACATGGGTCTTTGATCTTGTCAGCTCCTGACAATAAAATGTTTGCAGCACTTACTCTGTGGCAGATCATCTGATATTTTGCTTCTAACTCAGAGTACTGTTTAGCTTTTATTTGGTATTTAAGCTGATAAAGTAGCGTGAGCTCACAGAGTACATCTGTTATCAGAAAGTTTCCATTTGGGTTTTGAATTAAGTTAATTCTTGAATCTTTTCTTCACATAGGCTGAGGTTAAAATTGTTTAGGTTATCCTGCTTTTCTGGAGATAAGTGGATAAGCTTTGCAACAATTTGTTTCTGTTTCTCTATGCCTATGGAGTCAATGGTGTGCCCAGAATTGAGGATGCTTGGATCCATTTTCAGCTGATGGCACAAAAACACAAGTTATGAAGAAATTTCAAAAGAGCACAATCCAGTCAGTACCCATTATACTTGTATATTTACATGTACATATTGTAAGGACTTATTTTTAAGTGTGTAGAAACGGGTCACGGGTTATCTTCAAACCTGTGATATCAAAGAAACACTTTTCTTTGGTATTAGAAATGCTACACCTTGTTTAGGATTTACCAGCTATTTTAGCGCATGCTTTACCTGTCTCTGAGGATTTATAAGCAGTTTGGCGCAAAGCTTACCTTTTAAGGACTTACAAGCAATTTAGCTTATGCTTCACCCTTTTCTGTGATATCAAAGAAACACTTTTCTTTCATTGTTAAAAATGCTACACCTTGTTTTAGGATTTATTAGCTATTTTAGCGCATGCTTTACCTGTCTTGGAGGATTTATAAGCAGTTTGGCGCAAAGCCTAACCTTTAAGGTTTTACTAGCAATTTAGCTTATGATTCACCTTTCTTTAAGGGATTTTAAGCAATTTAATTTGAATCCACCCCCTTTTGGTCGGGTAGGGCCACAGATTAACTTACATTAAATCTGGCAACAAATCTTGTTCTACACAATATAAAATAAGAGTTTAGGAGTCTTATCAGACTAATAGACTAAGGGATTTAGGTTAAATTTCGAGGTATCTAACCTATTTTGGACTTGAAGTGACTTTGAAATAGCATAACTTGGGAGTTTTCATTTTTGGGATGTGGTTATAGAAACCACAAATGGTAGCATCTAGTTATAGTATGCATAAATTTTGGTCGAACAATAAGACTAACTTGGGAGTTAAATCTTTTAGTTTTAGTTGGATCAAAGTGATCAGATTGATTTGAATCATCTGAGTTTTGCTTTGAAGTAAAGTTGGTTATCACTAGCCTAAGAGATATTTTGGAGTTATTAGATTTAGTTAAATTTCTATATTTTGATTCTCCAAGAATGTCAAAGGTTATATTTTCTTCTCATATAAGCTAAGACATTTAGTATTGGATTCTTAGGTTGTGACTTTAAGATTTCATTATTGAGTGGTGAGAGCTGATGTTAATGCTTTCACATGGTTTTCAATAATGGCTCTAAGTTTATTCTCATATATGTGCAGAATGACCGTTATATTCGATGACCACCAAACTGAGACACCAATTAAATGTTACATTCAATGAGTCCAGCAGCATGGGACGCTAAATAAATGTTACAATTAATGGGCCCAGCAATCAGGGACGCCATATTTATGTTGTGATTCTATAGTTAAATTCTATTCCCAGCCCGCTGGGAATTTATGTTTCTGATACTTTAAGATGTTTATTGCCCTCCCCTGTAGGGGTGGTAAAATATCTTATTTAATCAGATATTATTTCAGCTGTTATATACTGTTTATGACACACAGTCCTACTAACTGTGTGTTAGAACAATAGATGAAAGAGTGATTCGAGCTCTAATAATGGTCAAACAGTTATTTCATGGAATAAATTCACCACAACTTCTGTTCAAAATATAAGATTTTATTAACAAAAATCATTCAGCTCCATGTCAAACAAATTTCAGTTTAACACTCTCAACTAAGACTAGTAAAACTCAACTAAAGTAAACTAACTACTATGTACAAAGAGGAAGCGCAAAACGGTTGAAAAACATATTACAGTTTAAGATGGGTTCTCTGTTTGAAACCAAAGTTTATCTGGAAGAATTTGGGATATGATCAAATTAGCTTTTCACTAATTTTAAAGAAATTGGAATGTTTTCAGAAAATGCAAATCCATGAGGTGAATAAAACATTATTTGGCCAAATAATGTTTTATTGAATGATTTGCTTAATCAAGAACCAATAACCTTTAGTTAAATAATTCTTTACCCTCCTTGAAATAGCTAGCAGCGAATAGACGTCAGGATTCCACTAAATGACTCTTGGTCATACTTGGTAATGGAAATGTAATGAGCATCTGAGGAACACATGAACACTGATGTTACATCAGTGTTTAAATCCTTAGTGAATAAAGCTGGTCTAAGCTTTAGCAACAGCTCAACACATATTTCTGCAGCATAGCGTAGCATGCAGTCCATTCTTTAGCATCAATTAGCGTTGTCTTTACTCAGCAGTAAACACACGATATGATTAGCATCATCAAAGACACATTGCTTGTTCTGTCCCTAATCATGCCAGACCTGCAAACCTTTTTCCATGTCCGTTTGGAAAGCCTGAGTTCCATCCAGCTGCAGCTCTGCAGTCAGGGACTCATTGTCTCAGTCTCACCCCCAGGCATGGTTCTCATCCAGTTTGGCTCTGTAAGTTCTGAAACTCAAGAGAAATGTGTTGCAAAAGTTCTGTTAGCAGTAGTTCGGTTCTGAACAGTTCTGACTCATCCGGGATGGTTCTGGGGATCTGGTTCCCCTGGGGCCCGCATCTCCACTGTGGGCCACAGTGGGCCCCAGCTTTGAGCGCAGGAGCAGAAGCAGGCTGGATCAGAAGAGGGAGAAAAGAGAAGAGGCAAAAGAGGCAGAATCCTGTGTGCTCTGTGGTTTTCTCTGTCCTCACAGGGAGGGGGTAGGTTTTCACACCTTTGGTGGCTCCCATGTGACTGCTTTGGCTGAAAAAGGGGGGCTGCAGAAGTCCCCCAGCTGTTATTCACCAAAGCTGCGTTTTCTTCTCTGGTCATCCTATCAGGATGAAATATGGACACTGCTTCCCGATGTCCAAAAAGTATGATCATGGCATATGGCACAACAGTGCAAAGAAAGAAACAACGAAAGAAAAATGTCTGAGGACTTCAGTGTTGAGGAAGAGCATGAGTTCTTCTCTGAGCTGAATGCGCACGTTCATCTGGTTTGGTCTGCCGCGGTTTCCGTAGACTCGTGAACGCGCTTTTAGGAAATCCTATACACTACTGTTTATGCTCTAAAAACTTTCTAAATTACTTTGTTTTGAGTAAATTATGGACGCTACCCACTCAGAACACTTGGAATACATTGGACGAGCAGTATGGAGGAATATTGACACGTTTTTTGTGGACTTTTATGGACCTTTCTGCCTCGGGCGCCATAGACCTCCATTATTTGAATGTCAGCAGACAGCAAGAAGCCTCCCAGATCTCCAGATGCATTTGAGATATCAAAAAAGTACTCCAGAGTGTTGTTCAGCATGGGGATGAGTAGAAAATGAAGGCTAATCATGTTTTGGGTGTACTATTCCTTTAAGCTCCCAGGCCTCTGGTAGAGTACCTGAGCTGGAAATTAAAGAAACCACCTACCCCACCCAGGAGTCTCCAAAAGCAACAGTAGGTCAGGTTTGCAGCTCAGTCTGTCCAGAGTTTGACCAGGTTACAGACATAGAAATCTGTTTAAGCCCAATGTTGTTTTTTGGGGGGTTTTGGCATGCATTGTTTTAGTTTGGGCTTCAAGAGCTGCTGAAAAAGTTCATTTTTTTCATCATTTGCATCTCTGTCTCTTCAGACTGTATAAGTGTAACCTCTCAGAGAGAAGCTGTGAAGGTCTGGCCTCAGTTCTCAGCTCTCAGTCCTCTAATCTAAGAGAGATGAACCTGAGTCACAACAACCTGAAGGATTCTGGAGTGGAGCTGCTGTCTTCTGGACTGAAGAGTCCAAACTGCAAACTGGAAATTCTCAGGTCTGAACATCAGTCCAGGACACACTGGAATCATGACATGATCTTATGCTCACCATTGCAGTGTTAATTAGTAAGACTTTTACAGAAACATATTGAATTAGATCACTAAACTCTGCTAGTGCAGTTTTAGATGAACGAAAAGGTGGACTGAACCAGAAATTGAGATTAAAATTTGGATCTTTTAATGTAGTTAGTTGAATAGCTCTGTATTTAACATAATTCCTCAGCTAAAGCAATAACAAGATGAATATAAACATTGTTGGTACTGGAAAAAAATCTGCTGGGATCCAATTAACTAGTCTAAACACTATCCATCATATTGAATTTGATATTGAATTATATTATATATAATATATATATATATATATATTATATTATATTATTTATATATATATATATATATATATATATATATATATAATATTCAGTGAACCAACCAATCTGTTTGACAGCTCATAAAAGACATCCACAGATGCGTTTCTATTTAAGTCATAGATTTAGAGTTAATCTATAAGAAAACAACAAAGTCATGACTTCATCATGGCTAAACACAAAATGTATACAGAACTCCAACGACACATGAAAACAATGGCTGTGTTGTTCTTTTGCAAAAAAAACGACTTGGATAAAACTGGATCTAGAGACAGTGATGTCATGGGTTCTAATAGGGATGACTAGAGTACTACTAATGGGTTTTACAGTCCAAGTGTTTATTGTTGTGGTTGTGATAACATTGAGCAGAGAAGTGTAGTCAGTATGTGATGAGGCAGTGTACAGACAGTCCTCCGAGTCCACTCCTGTTAACCTGGATCCTCTGGTTTTACACTTTGCTAGAATCAATCTGATGATGGAGATGAGCTGACTCATTATTTTCTGCAGAGTAACGATGACCTCAGATCAGAAAAGGAGATTTGAATCAGAAATGTCAGGCTGCTGAAAGTTCTGTTCATTTCTGTGCTCTCAGTAGTGGGTCTGGGCTCCTCTGCCTGAATTACTGCATCAATGCGGCGTGGCATGGAGGAGATCAGCCTGTGGTTCTGATGAGGTCCAATGGAAGTCCAGCTTGCTTTCATAGCAGCCTTCAGATCACCTGCATTGTTGGTTCTGCTGTTTCTCATCTTCCTCCATAGATTCTATTCAATTCATAAAATACTTAATGAATCCAGAAGGGAAATTACATGTTGCAGTAACTCATAGGGTTTCATTTTTAACCAGTTGTTGTTGGTGTTGATGCTGTAGGCAGGGAGGACCTTCTGTAGTGGTCTGTCTTCCACCGGATCTGGAGAAGCCTCTGACTGAAGACACTTTGTTGTTCAACAATCCTCTGCAGAGGATGCTCACTGTTGTTCATACTCTTCTTCTCTGTGAAATCATCTCCAGAGGTTCGAGAGGAGTTCCTAGAACAGAGCCGACCTTCTTTATCAGCTGGTTGAGCTTTTTAAAGTCATTTGCTCTGTTACTGGATCCTATTTAGTTAACATCTGGACGTGAGTCATATCAGGTCCTATTTTAGGTGAACGGATCAGAACCGGGACGTTCAGACATGAAAAAGATCAGATTTGTGTTACATTAGCCTGCTGTGTGTGAGTCAGGTCCAACACATCCAATGCTGGGGTGAGTTTGAATACTTTTCTCATCTATTTCTTCTTACAGTTGATGCTGCTTGTATTGTTCTGGTTCTGGATTGTGTTGCAGCTCTGCTCTTTGTCCAACACAGATTTCTCCTGGAGGAGACTAATAAACACACCTTGATCTGGACCTTCACACGTCATTAGAACATGTTCTTTTTCTGCTTGGTTTACTACTTTAACTTGATCATTTTTCTGGGACTTTAGCTTGCAGTTAAATTATTTTTCTACATTTTCATTCATTATTTTTTTTATTTTATATTTAACCTGTCTGTCCAGTTGCTTCAACACATCATTTATTCTTTATTCAGATTGAATGGCTGCAGTTTGTCAGAGATCAGCTGTGCTTCTCTGGTCTCAGCTCTGAAGTCCAACCCCTCCCATCTGACAGAACTGGAACTGAGCTACAACAACGACCTGAAAGATGGTGGAGTGAAGCAGCTCTGTGGTTTTCTCCAGTCTCCCCTCTGCAGACTACAGACAATGAGGTAATTCACCATGTTTTAGTTTAGTGCTGATATTTCTGATGGTAAAGCAGACGATAGTCAGATCTCCTGATGTGGCGAAACAAAAACTGTTGAATCTCTTCTGAAATGTTTGGATGATGTGAAAGCATGGATGGCTTTAAACTTTTTACATTTTAAGGAAAATAAATAACAAAGTGATGGTTTTGCTGTAAAACCAATGGCCGCAAACTTATGTTTTAAAATGGACAGCCATCTTAACTTTGACAAAGTTAAGCTGCTTTCAAACCCAGTTTGTTCCTGCAAACTCCCTACAATATTAAATAAGGAGTTTTGTAATTTCCCAGCTCCAGTGAAGGCAACACATTCATAAGGCTGTGACCAAAGAGGAGTTTTCTCGAAGCAGCACTCATCTCAGTGCTTATACCTTTTAGAGTTGCTACAGAGGAGAGTTGGCATTAAAGAAAAAAGGAAGATAATACTTCTCCTACGGTGGCTGGCAGGGGACAGAAAGAGCCACCATGGAACATGTAAAAAAAGGGATTTAAATCTGTTATGTTTTCATAATTCTGTATTTGTTTTGTGACATCTTCAGCGCATCGTTACCATATGATCATAGTGTGCTGTGGTTAAACCTCCCACACGCTTTTCAATAGGTTTGTGGTGCGCTTTAAACTTGGAGAAACTCTTCTCTGTCATCCATCTTTGCGCTTAGCTCTCGTGCTCCACTCAGCAGGTCGATGCTCTCTCTTTATCTTTTTTGCTCTCAGCTGCAGAGGCGTAGCCAGAACATTTTTATAAGGGTAGCCAGGCAATAACCAATGAACACTGAAGGGTGGCCTAAAGTGGATAGACGCTAGAACCTCAGGGGCAAGCCAAAGATAAGACAAACTATACTTTTCCACAGCCTTTGCTAACAAATAGAGGCATATATTTAAACATCCGTACTTTCTAGATTAAAGGTGTAGGGGATAAAATTCTTTCAGGTTTGAGTTCTGGGATTAACATCTTTTCCATTGTCATTAATTGCCTACTTTTATCAATAATCATTCTGGATAAAATTGATATTTACAAATACTAATGTCTACATTGTCTAAGTTGATTAGTTCAGTTTTTATTAAAATAGTTATTTATCTCTGATTTCACTAAAGACTCCTAGATGAATGCAGAGACACATAATTCTCTCTTTATCCCATAAAACACAAAATCTAGTTCTGAAAAGAGCCTGCATTCTCTACTTATCATCTTTAATGTTAGTATATTGTTGTATATAATTAACCATAGTGTTTTGTTGTCAAGTAATTATGAATATACGAAAAAATAGTAAGTAATAGATAAAATATTAAAATGTTTTGAATATTCCACTTGAGAGTATTACTGCTGCCACCATCTGTATTAGAGGGGAAAAATGGTATGGGGCCACAGGGGTGGCCAATGATTGGCTAGATGGGGGGCCATGGACACCCCTGGCCCCCCATCTAGCTCTGCCCCTGCTCAGCTTTCTCTGCACTCAATACTTAATAAACTTTATGTTCTTCCACCTCATGAGAGCTGGTTTATTAAACTTCATTTAATTTCTACCAAAAAACTCCTATACCATATGTAAATTAATATATTCCATTTTCTTAATGTTCATTAGTTTAGTTTTAACCTGTCTCTCCAGTTGCTTCAACACGCCTGTTATTCTTTATTCAGATTATGGAGCTGCAGTTTGTCAGAGATCAGCTGTGCTTCTCTGGGCTCAGCTCTGAAGTCCAACCCCTCCCATCTGACAGAACTGGACCTGAGTGGCAACGACCTGAAAGATGGTGGAGTGAAGCAGCTCTGTGGTTTTCTCCAGTCTCCCCTCTGCAAACTACAGACATTGAGGTCAGTCACCATGTTTTAGTTTAGTGCTGATATTTCTGATGGTAAAGTTGTGTTGACTCTAAACTGCAGACATATGGCTGATATTCTACTGATCCACACTGAGGATCTTCAGGCTAAAGTCTGATTTCTTCTTCACTGCTTTGATCCAGTTAAAGTTTATTACTTTTTCAAACTTTATCTCATGATTTATTCTATAATAAGCAGGAAACATAGAACAATGATTTGAATGTCAGTGTGGGGTTGCAGCATTATCCAGAACTTCCCAGAATCCAGTGAATTTAGAGCTGATAATGCAGGAAACTCCCACTCCCATTCCCAGCAACATTATTTAGTGATGTTGAGCCAACATGGGCAGCAGTGTGGAACGCAGGAAGAATCCCAGAACCTCTCTAAGACTTCAGTCCTGGAGAGGACACTTGGTTCTCCCGTTCTCCTCCTCTGTACGAGGCTCTGAGCTCCCGGTGCTGCTGCTGCATCTCTCAGTCCAGATCCAGAGAGGCTGGATGGATCTGGACTGGAAGGTGGAGGCATTGTTAGGCTTTAGTGTCCCTGCCCATCTGGAGATTCTTCCAGAGAATTTCTCCCTTGTTCTTATGGCCTCTGGTCAAATGGTTTGATTAGAAAGAAGAAAAACTGCTGATAAAGAGGAAGATGGAAGAAATGAAAAACCCTGATGTGTCATTTTGTTTAATCCGTGGATGTATTTCTGAGCTGAACTCACATTTCTGAGAACTTTGAACTGAACGATGCAGTTTTTGAAGTGAGGAACATCAAGTGAAGGAAGCTCATCTTGACGTCATTTAACGTTGTTCTGTTTAAGGTGAACTAAAGATTGTCCCGTTATTTGGGGTAAACTTCAGTAAATTTCCTAGAGAAAGAGCAGCAGCATTTCTCCTTAGGCGCTCAGGTTCTGCTGTCGCTGTCTGGGCATAGAAAGAGTTAAAATGACTGAAAATAAATGGAAGTCACTACATGATGATGAGGATAAAGGTGGTGGTGATGATGAAAGGGATTATGATGAGGATGAAGAAGATGAAGGTGTTGATGGTGAGAATTAAGATGCTGATGATGATGATAGGGATGTGATGAAGAAGATAATGACGACGTGATGATGATGAACTTGACAATGATGAAGGTCATGTAGGTGATGAAGATCAGGATAGGGATGGTGATAAAAGTGATGAGGATGAAGATGATTATTATAATGGTGGTGATGATGATGTCCAGCAGCATGGCGTCCATCAGGGGGGCGTAGAGAGAGAAACAGGCACAGATTTCTATCCTCTGTTCAGGATCCCCATCACCAAAACCTGCAAAGAGGAGGAGCAAACAGGGCAGAAACACCAACACACAACCCAGCTCACAAGGCCTAGGGCTGAACAAAGGGTAGCTGACACACGCTGTGTGCAGAGATCCACCTAGGCATGGGCCGCTACTGAGCTCCAATAAAAGCAATAGAAAAGAAACAGAACAACTCTGAAATACAGACCAACACATGGAAGATGAAAAGAGGGACGATCAGTGCAGGTTCATCATCAACAGGATGGTAGCTTCACTTTTTTTCACTTCACACTTTATGTGATGCAGAGTTAGAAAAAAAATCCTAATGTCAGTTTTCCAGTATTGTGCAGCCCTACTGTGGAATAATTGATCATCTAGTTGAATTGATCTGCATTCATCTCTATTTGTTCATCTTTCCTCCAAAGTTCTCCACAACTTGTTTGTTTTTTTCTGTGAAACTTGAAGAATTTGGCAGCAGAAGCTGAGTTTGTATTGATGGAGCTGCTGGTGGAGCTGACAGAGATAAAGAGCTGAAGTCAGCAGGTCTTTATTGGAGCAGCAGCATGTTGGCATTAATATTAATGAGAGCTCTTTAACTGCTTCTGTTGGACTGTTCTAACCTGCATCCTGTTGGATCAGCTCACATCTTTCTATTCTTTATCTAGGGTGATTAACTGCGGTTTGTCAAAGATCAGCTGTGCTTCTCTGGTCTCAGCTCTGAAGTCAAACCCCTCCCATCTGACTGAACTGGACTTGAGGTTCAACAGCCTGATGGAATCAGATGTTCAGCAGCTGCAGGATCTTGTAGAGAGTCCAGACTACAAACTGCAGACTCTGTAAGTAGATGGTTGGAGTGAGTCCAGCTGCTGTCAGCAGGATTGTTCTAAACCCAGTTAGAATCAAAGCAAAGATCCAGTGTTTCCAGTAAAGCTGCAGCTTCTCAGTGGGAGGCTTCCTGTTTGGACACAGAGACACCAATCAGCCAATCAGAGGAGCCAGAAGCTGGTTGTGTTCCTGTGTTTGTGTTGATGTGAAGACGACTGTTGTTGTTGTGTTCATGTCTCCAGGAAATGAAGCTGGATTCCAGCTGCCAGCCTTCCAACATGTCTAGAGACAGTGGTCCTCATCCATCAAACTGTGGGAGCATCAGATCTGATCTCAGACTCTTTGTTCTCTCATTTCAACAGGAAACAACTGATCAGTTTCATCTTAGCTCTGAGATCAGTCTGAATGCAGCCTGGAAATCAGTGGCTCTGATTTCACAAACCATCGTTCCATTTAGTCACCATGTGGTCTTTCTACAGAAGTCCACTCAGCACATCTGGACATGTGTCCTTCTGTCATTAGTCTCATCCAGATGTGTTCAGGGACAGCCTCCATGTTTCTTAGTCAGCTGATATTTCAGAAACAGATGAGATGTTGATCAGCAGCCAGAGTTTCTGTGTCTAAATGCAGCAGCAGTAAATCCATCACTACAGTGTTTGTGCAGCAATGAAGCCTTCAGGACTCTCAGCAGGTGGTTTCCACTGTGGACTGGAGGGAAACCTGCAGAGGAACCAGACTGGATGCTAAAAAGCTGTGTGAGCTTGGAGCTTAGTGTGTTCACTCTAACACGTTAAGATGAGAGCTGAAAGGAAGCTGGCTCTGCTCCACAGCTGCTCTGAACAGGACTGAAGTCCCTGCTGCTCTTTATCCTGGATGTGCTGCATCACTGACTGACAGCTGATGGAGAGAGAGAGGCTGGAAACACTCACTGATCTCCTCTCTTCATCCTTCTTCTCTCTGCAGGTGGTGGAGGTCCTGATCTTAGTGGAGGAGAGAAGCTGATCTGTGTCCTGATGATCCTCAGAGGTTGAAGCTGCAGCAGTTTGAGTTTAAAGAGACTCTGACTGGATCCTGATGATGAACTCTGAGTTTAGAGATTTGTTTGTTTTCTCTCTTTGTTTTCATCGTCTCCATAATATCATGTTGATATTTTCCATCCAAATTAAAATAGAGAATAAAATGATCTATAACATGTGAAAAGATGAATTTAAAAAGAATCCTGAACAGTTTTATCAAACATTTAATGAACTTTAATGTTAAATTTAGCGGATGATGTTGTAAAGCTCTTTGGTTTAATATTCCCACTGAACTTTCTGGACCAGATCTGAAAAGCTGCTCTGTCTTTCTGATTCTCTGAGAGCTGCAGCAGTTTCAGATGCTGAGATCTTTTTTCTTTGGGTGTTTCCTCTATTTCTCTCCATTCATTCTGTCTCCATGTTCACCTGCTGAAAGCTTTAGATCCTGCTGAAAATCTTTGTTGTTCCTGCTGATGAACCACCACTGTGGCTCATTGTTAGCAGGTTAGCTAAAGCAGGTGTGGAGCGATCCAGGACCTCAGATGGACTCAGGAAGCCCTTCCAGTCCGGCCCCAGCAGGGTGGAGGAGGGCTGCTGTCATTAAGGAGGAGCTGCTTGGACTGAAAATAGAGTCCAAGGCTGAATCCCATCATTTGGCCTTAACTCTTCCTCACCAACCTTAAGCTAGTGAGCTGTTGGGGGTCCTGGTTGTTCTGAGGAGTTGTAGGGGGGGGCACCCATTGGTCCTTGGACAGGGATTCTGTTTAGGAGACCGTTTGGAAGCAAAGATGTTAGAGCTGAGCTTGGAAATGTTGGTTTTCTCACTTCCAATGTTTTAATGAGTCAATAACCATTGTAGTGTCTAATTCAACATGTTCTGATATTTCATGTTGTTTTCCACTGTTAATTATTCTGAACCAGCTTAAAGACCAAAGATAGAATATTTCATCCAATATTTGACTCTACTAGTTACTATCCTGGTCCTGGAGGGTAGCAGCTGGTCTGGATCAGTGATCATCTGGACAATCGTCTAGTTTCCAGTCTGGTTTGAAGCTCAGAAATTATTCCATGTTAAAGTGTTGAAGTGTGAATGTGCCTGTGTGGTTCTCTCAGGGTACTCCAGCTTCCTCCCACAGTCCAACTAATGACTGTTAGGCTGTTTGCTGTTTCTAAGTTGCCCTTAGGTGTGAGTGTGTGTGCATGGTTGTGTGTCTCTGTGTTGCCCTGCGATGGACGACCTGTCCAGGATGGATGGATCCTATTAAATGGATCTAAAAAAACTGCAGATAAGAAAGAAAACCTCATAAAAATACTTCTTGAACCATTTAAGCTCATTTTATTGTAACCTGTAACAATGTTCAGCACTTTGCGACCAAGTGTTTTGTTCCTCAACAGCCTGAAAAATGCATGTCTAATTTAGAAAACATATTGATTAAAAAGCTGAATGAATCCATGTACTTGTCTTTACTTGAACAAAAAAGAAAATCTTTGCTATAGTTGGAAAAACATCTTTAAAAGGAGAACAACTCTGCATTTTAGCTGCATTGTTTGAATAAACTCCAGCAGTAACTTCAGACATTGGTGTTTGTTGATGTGAAGAATTATTTAGATTGAGGTTTATCAGCTGCTTCCATCAGACTTGTGCAAAAGTAGCTATAAACTGGTTAAAGCCACAACATCATAAAACATCAGCTATAGAAACATTCATTAGAAAAAATGTTCAAACCTGCAGAAGTAATCTGGGTTTAATACTTTAGTGTTTAAATCTATACAAACAGAATAATGTTGTTTACTTTGGGATCAAACTAAGCAATATCCATAATCCAGATGTTGCTCTAAAACTTTGTTCATTTCATGTCAGAAATCAGGGTAGCTTTCATTAGCGACTGTCAGCTCTAAGAAACCCCCACATGTGTGAACAATAGGTCTTCTTTGGAAGCCCTGAACCTGTGTGAAGGACACAGTGATGTTTTTCCCTGGAAACAGATCTGATCCTGGAGAAAACCTGAGAAAACTGGAAAGATGGACAGAATCACTCTAAGATCTGCAGTTAGCTTCTTCCTGGTTAGTTTTTAAGGGCATTTGGGTCACTATGGAAAGTGACTGAATGGATTATTTTAGGTTGTGTTGGTTGCAGTGCATCAAAGGCAGCTGAAGTTCCTGTCAGCTCTGGCTGATTTAGTGCAAACACATTACTCCACTCCTCTATAACAAAGGCTGACTCTTGGGGAAGTTTTTGCTGAGCAGCTCTTTTAAGATCTGCTGTTTCTTGCTGTCTGAGGCCTACGACAAATATGCAAATCAAGCAATTCTAATATCTTTGTCAAGACTTTCAGACTCTGAAATGCAGCCTCATTCACTGTTAGACACTCGTTCACTCTGAGTGTGAAAACAAACTATTTAATGGATCACTTACAGCGACACCAAGAGCAGCTTGTTCAAGAAGCTCAGCTGAAAGTTTTCTGGCTCAGAGCTTTTCTTTTTCCAGCCCAAAGCAATGATTGGCCCTACACTTTCCCTTTCTTCTTTTCCAAAGTCCTGTCACAGGTTTGGACCTTTAAAGTCATTTCCCATGATGCACTGCTCATAAAGGTCATCCCAAACTCTGACAGCACATCTCTTAGAACACCACCATCCTCTACAGCCTTTTCCAATTTCCCATCAGGAAGAATAACATTAAAAGTCACATTATCATTCATGATCTTTCCTTCAGAAAACACTTGAACTCTCTCTGTTAGTTTGTTGTTTGTGAACCACATGGCTAGTCTTCCCTCTTTCAGACACATCCATGACAGGAGGCAGTGAAAGGTCCTCAGTGGCTGACATCCTGAAATCTGAAAAATGTCTTTGGTCGTCCAGCTCACGCATCTGTCAAACTGAAACACTATCTTCTCCCTGTTGATCTCTGGATTTATTCAGCGCTCTAACAAACCACCGCCGTTCACTGGTTTTCCAGCTTCCTGAGCTATCGCTGATAACTGTGGTTGAGAAAAATGAGGAGTAACTTCTTCAATTCTGATGTTTTCAGTGAAGAGAAGTGGTTAGGAAATCTGTATCTGAGGCTATTTAGGCATTTAGTTGATCCACCGTTTGCTAAATCAATGAATCTGCCATAATCCCACCTGTGGAGCCTGGCTTGGTCAGAGTGAAACGGATAAAGCCAGGATGCACTGATCAGGCTAGATCAAGCCTGGCTTTATCTCATCCTGGATCTGAATTCAGCTTCTGTGAAATAGGCCTCTGGATAAGCCCAGACTTGGAAAGGTGATCTTAGTGGCTTTACACGGCATGGTTGTTGGTCTTAGTGCTTCAAAAATCTGCTGTGGTTTTCATCCACAACCATCTGTAGGTTTTTAGAGAATGGTGGGAGGAAGAGAGAAACAGCCAGTTAGCTGCCGTTCTCAGTGGAAATGCCTTATTGAGGCCAGAGGTCAGTGAAGATTGGCTGGACTGGTTGTTCCAGATAGAAAAGCAACAGGAACCCAAAGAAGCTTTGGTTCCAACCAACGTTCAGTCAATGTGAAGAGGAGAGAAACATTCTGAAGCCTGTTTCCCTGAGCAGTTAGTGAAGAAAAATAATCCTCAGCAGCAGCCAAGCTCAGCTAATGAGAATGAAAACAATGAGTCAAAGTTGCTCTCTTCCAAAGTTCCTGTCATCTGTAAACCATAGTGTTTGAAATGTTGGTGGATGGTCTGTGTCGCCTGTCTTAGTTCTTCATCTAACCTGGATCAGGTGAGTGGATGACCTCCTCATGTGTTCTGCTCTCATTTCTACCAACAGTTTTTAGTCCAATCCTGCCTCCCTGAGGATTAACTGCTCTTCTTCTTTAGGCCTTATTTTACGGGGAAATAAAAAGATAACTCTAGCAGCTTTGTTTTCTTTCTTTGAGGAAATCAGAGGCGTCACTAAGTTTTAAGGACAGGGGGGGTTTAGCCCCAAAGAGATGTACAGAATGTTTATCACGTTTCTCAACAGCTAACGAAAAATTGAAAGTTGCTTTTACCCAAATTGGAAAGTTTTAGCAGAGACAACTTCCTGTGAAAATGTTTGAAGCTCCCAGTAGATTTTCAGGACTGTTCAATCTGTTTGTCCCTCATCATTTTGCCTTAACCTTCCCGTTATGCTGAAACACAGTAAACTGATTCATCTCTGATCAACATCCAGGCTAATGCCATGGGGGCGATAGCAGCACAGGATGCTGCAGTTAGTCCTGCTACTGCAGGGTCGCCTGTTAGAAGCCCAGCTTCATCCATCTCAGCCGTTGTGTCCTTGGGTAAGACGCTTCACCCGCATGGCCTACTGATGGTGGTCAGAGAGATCAGTGGCGCCTGCATAGGCAGCATTGCTTCTTTAAGATTTGCACATTTCATTTATTCAAAGTTGCAGTTTACATTTTGGGCCTAAAAGTGACTAAAATAAAATATTACTTGAATTAAAGAAATATTAAACTTATTTGGATGAAGTTAATCTGGAATATTTGCACAGTGGTTAAACAAGTCAGTTTGAAACTTAGATTTTTAAAAATAAATATAAAAAAAATAAAATGCATTTTGTGTTTCCAGGTTTGTCTTTGACTAACATTCTGACTATTTTTATGTTTTGAATCATTTAAGTGTGAAAAACTTGTTAAAATGAGGAAATCAGGAAGAGGGCAAATACTTTTTCACACCACTGGATCTTTCTTGGCTATCTCCACTTTCTAATCATTACTCTCTTAAATAAAGGCTCATGGTTTCTAAGTCTGATATTGTTCACTTTATGTTTCATGTTTCATATTCATATTACCTTCATTTAAATTCCAACACTGTCTGTATTCCAAGCGACTCCATCCTGTGAAATCCTTTAGATCAGGGGTCATCAGCAGTTCAGACCCTGAGAGCTGCTTCAGGCCAGGGAACAAAACCACATAAAGAGCTACTCCATGCTCATTTATTGTTGGTTGGTTTTTTAATAGCTTTCCTTTGAAGCTTTAGTAAAAATCAGAATGAGTTTCAAATGAAGCAGTTAGTGTCCTGTTGGGTATGGGGATCAAACCCAAATGCAGAACACACCACTGAGACAGGGGTAAAAACAGTTTATTTTGAATCACACAGAATAAATCACAGATACTGATTCAGGTCCGGGATGACTTCACAAGGGTTTCTCTGTAGAGAAGGGATAGTTAGGTTAGCCAGAGGTCTGGGGAATCTTGACACAGTCAGATACTGATCTGTACCTGGAGAGATTCAGATTGAAGCAGTGAGAGAGGGAACCAGTTGGGTCCAGAGTTTGAGGGTTCAGCAGAGAGCTAGCAGCGGCAGAGCTTGACTTCAGACTTGAGCTCAGACTTTGAGTGGTCAGCCAAGGTTCTCTCCTGAGAACTGGAACAGACTCAGCTTGAGGTTCTTCAGGTTTGGCTGTCAGGGCAGGCAGGCAGGTCTAGGAAGCAGAGAAGACAAAAACAGGTTAGGATCAGATTACTCTTCAGAGTATCAGATCAGCAGGCTTGGCTCAGGTTCTGCTAACCATAACTGGCAACACTCTGGCACTGAAGACAGGTCTGGCCGCTGCTTAAGTAGTTGGTCTCATGATTAGAGGATGAGCCTCAGGTGTGAAGGTGGCTCAGCTCAGGAGACCCAGGACGCCCTCTGCTGGAGAAAGGTGGCAGAACTCCAGATCCCAACAGTACCCCCCCTCAACGACCGCCTCTTGGCGGTCCAGAGGAAGTGGACAAACGGGAGTCGTTAAACTCATCGATGAGTGACTGATCCTAGATGTAGGACCCCGGGACCCATGTGCGGTCCTCCGGACCGCAGCCCTCCCAATCGACCAGGTACTGCCAACCGCGGCCCCGGCGACGGGAGTCTACGATCCGGCGGACTGTGAACACTGGATGGCCATCAATTTCCCGGGCGGGTGGAGGGGAGTCGGACGGAGGGCACAAAGGACTGGTACGGACAGATCTGATCTGGGAAACGTGGAATGTGGGATGGATACGGAGGGTCGGAGGCAGGGTCAGACGGACGGCAGAAGGGTTGATGATCTGGGCTATTTTGTATGGACCTATAAATCTCGGAGACAGTTTCTTGGACATTGATTTTAATGGGATATCGCGTGTGGATAGCCATACCTCCTGGCCAGGTGTGTACTCCGGTTCTGGGCGTCTTTTCCGGTCGGCAAATCTTTTGTTCTGTGTGGCGGTTCGGTTGAGTGCTGCTATCGTCTCTTTCCAGATGTGACAGCGGCGGATGTGGTGATTCACGGACTGGACTGAGATTTCCTTCTCGTTGGCGGGGAACAGAGGGGGTTGATAACCTATAGAGATATGAAAGGGTGACAGGCCGGTAGCAGCAGATTTCTGAGAATTATGGGCGTATTCCACCCAAGACAGGTACTGACTCCAGTCAGTCGGGTTCGTGGACGTAAGGCAATGGAGAGTGGCCTCCAAATCCTGGTTCATCCTCTCGGTTTGACCGTTCGTCTGTTGATGGTAACCGGAAGTAAGAGACACCTTAGAGTCAATGGCTGAACAGAAAGCCTTCCAAACCTGGGGGATAAACTGGGGACCTCTATCAGATAATATTTCGTGTGGGATTCCATGTAGACGGAAGACATGTTTCACCAGAAGCTGAGCAGTTTGAAAAGCTGTAGGCAGTTTCCTAAGGGGAACCAAATGACAGGCCTTGGGAAAGCGATCAATAATAGTTAGGATGGTTGACATACCCTTGGAAACGGGAAGACCAGTGACGAAATCCACTGCAATGTGGGACCATGGACGAGACGGAACAGGCAGAGGTTGAAGCAGGCCCGAAGGTGGTTGGTGGACCGGTTTATTCCTGGCACAGATGGGACAGGCCAACACGTAGTCAATCACGTCCCTGTGAGGGAACGGCCACCAAAAACGTCGGGTGATGAGAGCAATTGTTCGGCTGATACCTGGATGGGCAGAAAACTTAGATGCATGCATCCACTGGATGAGTCGGCATCTGACAGAAGTTGGGACATACGTTTTATTAGGAGGTCCATTTCCAGGGTCGAGTTCTGAAATAAAAGCCAGGTTAATCAAATCTGTAATTTCCCAAGAGACGGCTCCTACCGTACAGGTGGTTGGGAGAACAGGCTCAGGTACCTCAGGTTTGTCAGAAGAATACAGGCGAGAAAGTGAGTCGGGCTTGACGTTCTTGGAACCGGGTCTGTAGGATATTATTAGGTTAAACCTCGAGAAAAACAGGGACCAACGAGAATGGGATCTCTTGGCAGACTGGATGTATGACAGGTTTTTATGATCTGTCCAAACCAGGACAGGGTGTTCAGCGCCCTCGAGCCAATGTCTCCACTCCTCCAGCGCTAGTTTAATGGCTAGTAACTCTCTGTCACCAACATCCTAATTCTGCTCTGCTGGAGAAAGTCTGCGTGAGAAAAAGGCACAAGGATGAGTTTTTTGATCTGAGTCAGATTGTTGAGACAAGACAGCTCCTACGCCAGAGTCAGATGCATCCACCTCTAGTATAAATTGCTTAGAGGGGTCAGGTTGAATCAAAATGGGAGCACTGGAAAAAAGGGCCTTGAGTCTGTTGAAAGCCACATCGGCTTCAGCGGACCAGTGGAATGTTTTCTTTACTGAAGTCAGGGCTGTGAGAGGCTGAGCTGTTTGACTGTAGTTTCTGATGAATCGACAGTAGAAATTTGCAAACCCCAGGAATCGTTGAAGCTGTTTGCAGTTTTCGGGGGTGGGCCACTCCAAAACTGTTCTTATTTTGTCTTCAGATGGCTTCACCTGCCCGCCCTCGAGCACAAACCCTAGAAAAGTGACAGAAGGTTGGTGAAACTCACATTTCTCAGCTTTTACAAAATGTTTATTTTCAAGCAGTCTCTGGAGAACTAGACGGACATGTTTCTTATGCTCAGACTGGTTCTTGGAATAGATCAGGATGTCATCAATGTATACAAAAACAAAAACTCGGAGAACGTCGTTCGAGAGGGGACGAAGACGGTCGGATGATACCAGCAGCCAGTGACTCGTTTATGTGTTTCTCCATCGTCTCTCTCTCAGGTTTGGAGATATTAAACAGTCTACTGCTAGGAAGGGGAGCTCCTGGTAACAGATCAATGGCGCAGTCATATGGTCTGTGAGGTGGAAGAGACATCGCACTGACCTTGCTGAAGACTAGAGCCAAATCGTGATATTCAGATGGAACGGACGAAAGGTCAGGAGGGTCCATCTCCCCCCCACCTCTAGGAGACTGAATAGCAGGAGCTGCAGAACGGAGGCAGGAGACATGACAAGAAGCAGACCAAGACTCAATGTGGCGTTCAGCCCAGCTGATGTGGGGGTTGTGAAGCTCCAGCCACTCGTATCCCAGTACTAAGGATGAACATGCTGAAGGAAAAACGAAAAAGGTTAGAGTCTCTCTGTGGTTACCAGAAATCAGGAGCTCTAACGGCCGGGTTTGATGTGTGACTTGCTGCAGCTTCTTTCCATCAATGGCAGAGACTCTGAGGGGCTTCTTCAGAGGGACAGTCTCAATTTTGAGCTGTTGAACCAGGTTAGCATCAATTAGATTTCTTTCACATCCAGAATCTATGAAGGCTGACAAAGTAAGAGTTTGATTAGAGGAGAACAGAGTTGCAGGTAACAGGAGGTGAGGAGATTTTCTAGATTGTAGATGGTCCCTCAGACTCCTCACATCCCCTGACGGACCCCGGCTTTTGACTTAGCTGGGCACGAGGAAATGAAATGGCCAGGCTCACCACAGTAAAGGCACAATTTCCCTAGGAACCTTCGCTGCCTCTCTTCATTGGAAAGCCTAGTATGGCCAATCTGCATGGGTTTAACCTCGGGTCTTTCTGTGGGCGAGGAGACAAGGTGAGTAGCCTGAACAGGGGCGAATACAGACTGATTCTTAGTTCTTAGTCTGGTACTGGGCTCTGGGGATTCAGGAGACCCAGGACGCCCTCTGCTGGAGAAAGGTGGAAGAACTCCAGATCCCAACAAGAAGAGATGATGACCTGTGGTTCAAGCTAAGATTCATTTAGGGGTCAAGTGTGCAAAACCTAAAACAGAAGAAATTCAAAGTTTATACCAAAACAGACATAGCATCAATCAAACATAATGGAAAATAAGACAAGTAGAGAAGTTGGTGCTTGTTTAAAATCCACATAGCATAGCGCTCTTGTTGCAGCTCTGAACATGCTATGAAATAATCCTGTAACATTTGCTGTTGTGATGCTAATATATTTTAACACCATGTCCAACTGATGACTGACATTATAATCTAATCTTAAATCCAGCAAGGCCTAACAACATAACCTAAAATGCACAGTAGATATTTAATTTTCTATGTGATTTTGGCATAATATGGGATTGATAAATATACAACCACATAGTGAGTTTAAGCTGAATGCAGCAGGATAATGGCAATAAAATGTAACCTGAATGTTATGGTTCAGTGAAACCGAAGGACAATAAGCAACAATTAGAATAAACTTAATGATTACAATATTTATTGTTTCACGGTTAAGAGGGTTTCCCTTTAACTTATCCATTCGTTGTCAATCCGATCCTGTTCAGTCCGAATTTAAACACCACTTCAGGCAGACAAACCCACATTAACCATTTCAATGCTCACTGCAAACTAAAATGCACTCGATTCACTGCAAAATAATCACATGCATCCAAACTCATGATCACACCATCACTGATCAGGTCTCAGATACCTAAGATTTACAGGGATGTAAATATTCAGGAAGTGACAAGGACAACAGGACAGAACAAACAAAATAAATGGAAGGTTGTTGGCCCGCCCTCACAAGGACTAAGAGGAGACAAACAATCCAAACTGGACGGAGTAACAAAAAAGAAAATCTAACTCTAAAAGGAGAGCAGGAAGCAGTGATAAAACTGTAAAAACAAAAAGATAAAAATGACTAAATGCTTATTGAATCACTTTAATCATGTCAATCTAAAACACATTAAAAACACTGCATACCTGCACCGCATAAACCAGCACTCTAAAGTCAAACTTGATCAAGTAGATCCAGTGCAGCCCTACCAAATAAAAACAATATAAAAAACAGAAACATACAATTCAATCTGATTAAAAAAGACATGTATCAGCCCACCTGCAGCGTCAAACAACCACACACCCAGGTAATTAACATCAATAATGCTGCCCTGTATAAAAACACCACATCAGCACAGACGCATTTAAGGCGGGCAGACACAGCTGTGCTGTGAATGGACCAGAACGGGAAATAATCTAGATAACCAGAGTGAGGGAAGCAGTGAAACATCGAGTAGTGAAAGTATGAGTCCAGAAAGAGGAAACGCTTCAGTGAAAGCAGATGTAGGAAAGAGGGGAAGACTGGGGAAAAACTGGGCTGAGTCTGAAGAAGAAATGGAGGAAAAAAGGGAGTTCAAAGTAATTGTTAGAGTTAACGAGGAAAAGGTGTTGCAAACGATCAGTCCAGTGAAACTATCCACCATCCTGAAGAATCAAGTGGGGGACATCACTAAAGCAAAAGTTTGAAGAGGTGGAAACTTAATGATAAGTTGTAATACAGAAGAGCAAAAAGACAGAGAATATAGGATGAAAGAAATTGGAAAGTATAAAGTGACAAGCGTGAGTCTGGTACAAGAAGGAAGCAAATGGAGGAAGGGAGTGATCTGGGGGATCCACATTGAGCTCTCAAATGAGGAAATAAAATCAAATCTCAGAGGAGGAAGAATTAAAGATGTAAGAAGGCTTCAGACCTTTAAACATGGAGAGAAATTGACAGTGAAAGTATTTGATAGAGTTTGATGAAGAAAGACTTCCAGAGAGAGTCTATTTGGGATATTTGACCTACAATGTAAGAGAGAATGTCCCACCACCAATGAGATGCTTTAAAGATTTGGCCATACAGCGCAGACATGTAAAGGAAAGAGAAGCTGTGCACGATGAGGAGAGGACCATGGATATGAACAGTGCAATAATAGCAGGCAACCAACATGTTGTAATGGCGGAGGCAGCCACAGGGTGGCGTACGGGGGCTGTGAAGTGATGAAGAGGGAGGTGCAGGTTCAACAAGTCAGAATATGCAACAAACTATCCTCTGCAGAGGCTGTTAAAATGGTAAAACAAAGAACAGATGTAGTGGTGGAAAACAGGGGGAATACCCATTTAAACCAAACAAAAGAAAATAAAGTATATGTTGATTTAAAAAGTTAGTGACATTCATCGCAGGAGTTATAAATGCAACAATGGAAATTAATTTAAAAACAGAAAGAATTGAAGTAACTGTGAACGCAGCAGTAAATCATCTTAACATTAGTGAATGAACCTCAGAGCTCAGGCCAGTCAGGAGGCAGCATGGATAGGATAGTTACACTGTGGTCTGGCTTCTACTATGGAATGCTACAAGTTTAATATCAAATGGACAGGAATTAAAGCGCTTTATTGATCAATTAGAAGAAGCTCCACAGATTATATGTGTACAAGAAACTTGGTTACTTGGTTAAAACCCCAATTAGAATTTAAAATCTTAAATTATTCTGCATTTAGGTTTGATGGTAGTGAAGGTAATGGTGGGGATGAGCCATTTTTATTAGGGAAGGGCTGCAGTTTAGAGTGGTTAAGAGTGGAAAAGACAATGAATTTATGGTTGTAGAGATTTAGATAAATGCAGTTCCATTTATTATAATAAATGAATACAATCCATGTGAAAGATTAGTTAGATAAATTAAAAGAAATTCAGGGAAAAATAGAAATAAAGTTATTTGGTGTGCAGATTTTAATGCCCATAGCGATTTATGGGGAGAGCAGGGAACTGATTCAAATAGAGATATAATAGGAAAGCTGTTGGAAGATAATCAATTAGTGTCTATTGTTGTGATTTTATGTTTTAAACATATTCTGAATGTTTTTATATTTCTTATGCATGGATGCCTTGAAATTGAGAGTTTGGGAAGACAGATCACTACCAAAAAATGTTTTAATGTTCCCTTTTCATTCATATTTCAATCAGTTTTCTCCTCTGTGTGAGAGGGGAGGTCATTCTCAGCAGGCAGGTCATTCTCAGCATAACACCAGGCAGGAGCTCAGACTGAGTGGCAGCAGCAGCTACCAAGCAGTGAAGCTGCCAGAGGAAAAGAAGCCACTGCTGCAGCAACGCTGTATTGTAAATTATAACAATGTTATTGTCATGTTTCCAAGCCTTCTGACTCACATGCAGAAAACACTGAATAGGAAGGTTTGTGGTTTTAATAAATTCTATTTAGTTCAAGCTGGGATTACCCGGAGATCTCTTCAAGGCTTCAGGGAACTAGAGATGAAAGCACAGCAGTCAGCTGATTTCCTGTGAAACAGGAAGTGAACTACCTTGGGTCCACTCCTTCAGATCAGCCTCCATCTAGAGACGGAGAGGATGAACTAATCCTAGAGGGAAGTGTTCCTCTGGGTCTCCTGGGGTTCTGGAGCCTTTATTAGATGTTCTCTGGTTCTAACAGCTGACAGCTCAGTCTGCTGCAGACTCTGACCTGACTGGAAAATCCAACTGGTTCCAACCATCCAGCTGCTGGTTGAACCTGGAGGTTGTCCTCCATCATTGTTTCATCCACTTGGAGCAATGGACCAGAACCACTGGCCCACCGCATGATGCTGCCACCACCACTCATCCTAGAAGGCAGCAGAGATGAAAGATGAAGCAGCAGATCTTTGGGGAAAGTCTCCAGATGTTGTCAGAAGGTGTTTCTGGTTGATGTTCCATCAGAATTGTTGAAGTGAACGCATCAGACTGCAAAGGAGAACAGAACCTTCTGGAAGTTCCTGCAGATGTTCAACAAACACCTGGCTGCAGAGGAGAAATTCTCAGAGATTAGAGATGATTCCCAGGAGAGAAGAAGAAGACATCCAGGTAGATATTTTCCTGAATGGATCCAGATGTTCCTCACATGCTTCATGTTTTTATTCCAGATTTTTCTTTTTATCGGCTTAATAAAAACCTTTTAATTAAAATATTAAAGCAGAAATTTAATTTGCTGCTAACAAAAATAAATCAGAGCTCAGATCAAACTGTGAAGCTTTTCTAACAGCAGTTTGCTTTTCTTTTCATCCTTCAGTCACTAAATTGGACTTTTCTAAAAGGGAAAACCTTCTCCTCTGCAGGAAGCATTTCCTATTAAATATCTGCAGCTTTTCCATCTTTTTCTGACTGCGTTCGGTTCAGATGATCTTCTAGTTCCTTCCTGCAGAGATCTGAACTTTCCAACATGATTCCTGTCTGATTCCAGCAGAACAACAACACAGATGATGGTTTAAAGAAGAACTGAACCAGATGCAGACAGGTGAGGTGAATGGCTGCAGTTGGCTGGTTTGGACAGCAGGTGGCACTGCTGCTTTCAGAACAATTGTTGGTCAATTAAACAGTTAGGAGATAAATTAGATATTTGGAGATCTGCTCACCTGTCAGGAGGAAACAGCAGCTTTGTCTGGTTTGTGCTTCAGCTGGAGGAGCCATATGAGCAGAGAGAGGCTGAACACCTGAGCACACAGGAGGAGAGAAGGAGAGCTCTGCTCTGAGGGAGGAGACAGGAGGAGAGAAGGAGAGATCTGCTCTCTGAGGGAGGAGACAGGAGGAGAGAAGGGGAGCTCTGCTCTATGAGGGAGGAGAGAGGAGGAGAGAAGGGGAGCTCTGCTCTCTGAGGGAGGAGACAGGAGGAGAGAAGGGGAGCTCTGCTCTATGAGGGAGGAGACAGGAGGAGAGAAGGAGAGCTCTGCTCTCTGAGGGAGGAGACAGGAGGAGAGAAGGAGAGCTCTGCTCTCTGAAGGAGGAGCTGATTGGATCTGACCATTTAGCTTTCAACCATTCAGACAGTAGTTAGTTGTTGCTGGTCTATCAGATAGCTGCTGGCTAAATACTTGGTAGCTGTCTAAAAGGCTAAAAGAGGTTAGCATCATATAAATATCTGTCAGTGACAAATTATTATGCAGATTAAATCACATTTCTCTAATAATAATTCCCGTACTTAGACATGTGTTGATGCACTTTAGAGCGTGATGAAGTCTGCTGTGGTGTTAAATGTGTGGACTGGGTTGGGGGGGACAGTTGGTGCGGTCTGCTCTTGTATTGAACCAGTATAAAAATAGACACTTTATAATAAATACAAAATCCTTAAAAACATGATCAACATAGAGCATAAAAATGTTAACAGGTAATTATAAACCTTTTTTTGCTTTGACATATAAATCAAGCTCCAGAAAAATATTTCACAGTTCTTTTTAATTATTTTTCTGTTGATCCAGAACTAATGACTGGACCAAAAGGAGTGGAGGAGGGTTTGGCCTCTCCTCTGACTGCAGACAGAAAGGAGAAGATAACAACCAGCTCAGCTCAGAGCACAGAAGAACCTCAGTCAGATGTTCTATTATTTTTGGCAGGTTTGATTTGAGGGGGCTCAGCCCCCCTTTGCCTCAGCATAGTGCAGGCCTTGGTATAGACACTTATGGATGATAACATTTTCTACATTTTCACAGATTATGGACCCAAATCTCAGCAGC
Source organism: Cyprinodon diabolis (assembly GCA_030533445.1). Classification (NCBI taxonomy): domain Eukaryota; kingdom Metazoa; phylum Chordata; class Actinopteri; order Cyprinodontiformes; family Cyprinodontidae; genus Cyprinodon; species Cyprinodon diabolis. The sequence continues at coordinate 173,691 of JARPUW010000070.1, read as the reverse complement.
CTGATATTTGCACCATGAAACTGTTGGGATCTGGAGCTGTACCACCTTCCTCCAGCAGAGTGCGCTGTGGGTCTCCTGGAGCTGGAGCCTTCCAGCACACCTGAGACGCTTCTACTCATCAGGATACCTCCCCTTTATAATCAGCTGCCAGACCTTGCTTCGACGCCGCAGTGTTGACCTAAGTTTGGTTAGCAACCTGAGCCTAGAACCTGACGAATCTTAGTTGTCTCTTGAGAAAGATCTGATTCTAACTCTCCTCTGTTTTGCCTCACAGGAAACCTGTCTCTAGCCTGAAGCTCTGGATGAGCTTAACCTGCGCTAGAGAGCCTAGCCTGAGGGGTAAAATAACCCTCCTCTCTTGATTGGCTGATGGTTAAAGTTCCTCCTCTCCTCATTGGCTGAGGGGTAAAGGTCCTCCTCTCTTGATTCGCTGAGGGTTAAAGTTCCTCCTCTCTTGATTGGCTGAGGGTTAAAGTTTCTCCTCTCCTGATTGGCTGAAGGCTAAAGTTCCTCCTCTCTTCATTGGCGGAGGGTTAAAGTTCCTCCTCTCCTCATTGGCTGAGGGTTAAAGTTCCTCCTCTACTCATTGGTTGAGGGTTAAAGTTCCTCCTCTCTTGATATGCTGAGGGGTAAAGTTCCTCCTCTCCTGATTGGCTGATGGTTAAAGTTCCTCCTCTCCTCATTGGCTGAGGGGTAAAGTTCCTCCTCTCCTGATTGGCTGAGGGGTAAAGGTCCTACTCTCTTGATTGGCTGAAGGCTTAAGTTCCTCCTCTCCTGATTGGCTGAGGGGTAAAGGTCCTCCTCTCTTGATTGGCTGAGGGTTAAAGTTCCTCCTATTGTCATTGGCTGAGGGTTAAAGTTACTCCTCTCTTCATTGGCTGAGCGTTAAAGTTCCTCCTCTCCTCATTGGCTGAGGGTTAAAGTTACTTCTCTCTTCATTGGCTGAGGGTTAAAGTTCCTCCTCTCTTGATTAGCTGAGGGTTAAAGTTCCTCCTCTCTTGATTGGCTGAGGGGTAAAATTCCTCCTCTCTTGATTGGCTCAGGGGTAAAGTTCCTCCTCTCTTGATTGGCTGATGTTTAAAGTTCCTCCTCTCTTCATTGGCTGAGGGGTAAAGTTCCTCCTCTCTTGATTGGCTGAAGATTAAAGTTACTCCTCTCCTCATTTACTGATGGTTAAAGTTTCTCCTCTCTTCATTGGCTGAGGGTTAAAGTTCCTCCTCTCCTCATTGGCTGAGTTGTAAAGTTCCTCCTCTCCTGATTGGCTGAAGGCTAAAGTTCCTCCTCTCTTCATTGGCGGAGGGTTAAAGTTCCTCCTCTCCTCATTGGCTGAGGGTTAAAGTTCCTCCTCTACTCATTGGTTGAGGGTTAAAGTTCCTCCTCTCTTGATATGCTGAGGGTTAAAGTTCCTCCTCTCCTGATTGGCTGAGAGGGTAAAGTTCCTCCTGTCCTGATTGGCTGAAGGCTAAAGTTCCTCCTCTCCTCATTGGCTGAGGGTTAAAGGTACTCCTCTCCTCATTGGCTGAGGGTTAAATTTCCTCCTCTCCTCATTGGCTGAGGGTTAAAGTTCTACCTCTCCTCATTGGCTGAGGGTTAAAGTTCCTCCTCTCCTCATTGGCTGAGGGTTAAACTTCCTCCTCTCCTGATTGGCTGAAGGCTGAAGTTCTTCCTCTCTTGATTGGCTGAAGGCTAAAGTTTTTTTCTCTTCTGATTAGCTGAAGGCTAAAGTTCCTCCTCTCTTGATTGTCTGAGGTGTAAAGTTCCTCCTCTCCTGATTGGCTGAGGGGTAAAGGTCCTCCTCTCTTGATTGGCTGAAGGCTTAAGTTCCTCCTCTCCTGATTGGCTGAGGGGTAAAGGTCCTCCTCTCTTGATTGGCTGATGGTTAAAGTTCCTCCTCTCTTTATTGGCTGAGGGGTAAAATTCCTCCTCTCTTGATTGGCTGAGGGGTAGAATTCCTCCTCTATTGATTGGCTGAGGGGTAAAATTCCTCCTCTCTTCATTGGCTGAGGTGTAAAGTTCCTCCTCTCCTGATTGGCTGAGGGGTAAAGGTCCTCCTCTCTTGATTGGCTGAAGGCTTAAGTTCCTCCTCTCCTGATTGGCTGAGGGGTAAAGGTCCTCCTCTCTTGATTGGCTGAGGGTTAAAGTTCCTTCTCTCCTGTTTGGCTGATGGCTAAAGTTCCTCCTCTCTTCATTGGCGGAGGGTTAAAGTTCCTCCTCGCCTCATTGGCTGAGGGTTAAAGTTCCTCCTCTCCTCATTGGTTGAGGGTTAAAGTTCCTCATCTGTTGATTGGCTGAGGGGTAAAGTTCCTCCTCTCTTTATTGGCTGAGGGGTAAAATTCCTCCTCTCTTGATTGGCTGAGGGGTAAAATTCCTCCTCTATTGATTGGCTGAGGGGTAAAATTCCTCCTCTCTTGATTAGCTGAAGATTAAAGTTCCTCCTCTCTTGATTGGCTGATGGTTAAAGTTCCTCCTCTCTTGATTGGCTGAGGCGTAAAGTTCCTCCTCTCTTGATTGGCTGAGGGGTAAAATTCCTCCTCTCTTGATTGGCTGAAGATTAAAGTTACTCCTCTCCTCATTGGCTGAGGGTTAAAGTTCCTCCTCTCCTCATTGCCTGAGGGTTAAAGTTCCTCCTCTCCTCATTGGTTGAGGGTTAAAGTTCCTCCTCTCTTGATTTGCTGAAGGCTAAAGTTCCTCCTCTCTTGATTGGCTGAGGGGTAAAGTTCGTCCTCTCTTGATTGGCTGAGGGGTAAAATTCCTCCTCTCTTGATTGGCTGAGGGGTAAAGTTCCTCCTCTCTTTATTTGCTGAAGGCTAAAGTTCGTCCTCTCTTGATTGGCTGAGGGGTAAAGTTCGTCCTCTCTTGATTGCCTGAGGGGTAAAATTCCTCCTCTCTTGATTGGCTGAGGGGTAAAGTTCCTCCTCTCTTGATTGGCTGAAGATTAAAGTTCCTCCTCTCTTGATTGGCTGATGGTTAAAGTTCCTCCTCTCTTGATTGGCTGATGGTTAAAGTTCCTCCTCTCCTCATTGGCTGAGGGTTAAAGTTACTCCTCTCTTCATTGGCTGAGGGTTAAAGTTCCTCCTCTCCTCATTGGCTGAGGGTTAAAGTTACTCCTCTCTTCATTGGCTGAGGGTTAAAGTTCCTCCTCTCTTGATTGGCTGAGGGGTAAAGTTCCTCCTCTCTTGATTGGCTGAGGGGTAAAGTTCCTCATCTCTTGATTGGCTGATGTTTAAAGTTCCTCCTCTCTTGATTGGCTGATGGTTAAAGTTCCTCCTCTCTTGATTGACTGAGGGGTAAAGTTCCTCCTCTCTTGATTGGCTGATGATTAAAGTTCCTCCTCTCTTGATTGGCTGAGGGGTAAAGTTCCTCCTCTCTTGATTGGCTGAGGGGTAAAATTCCTCCTCTCTTGATTGGCTGAGGGGTAAAGTTCCTCCTCTCTTGATTGGCTGAAGATTAAAGTTACTCCTCTCCTCATTGGCTGAGGGTTAAAGTTCCTCCTATTCTCATTGGCTGAGGGTTAAAGTTACTCCTCTCTTCATTGGCTGAGGGTTAAAGTTCCTCCTCTCCTCATTGGCTGAGGGCTAAAGTTCTTCCTCTCTTGATTGGCTTAAGGCTAAAGTTCCTCCTCTTCTGATTAGCTGAAGGCTAAAGTTCCTCCTCTCTTGATTGGCTGAGGTGTAAAGTTCCTCCTCTCTTGATTGGCTGAGGGGTAAAGGTCCTCCTCTCTTGATTGGCTGAAGGCTTAAGTTCCTCCTCTCCTGATTGGCTGAGGGGTAAAGGTCCTCCTCTCTTGATTGGCTGAGGGGTAAAATTCCTCCTCTCCTCATTGGCTGAGGGTTAAAGTTCCTCCTCTCCTCATTGGTTGAGGGTTAAAGTTCCTCCTCTCTTGATTGGCTGATGGTTAAAGTTCCTCCTCTCTCGATTGGCTGAGGGGTAAAATTCCTCCTCTCTTGATTGGCTGATGGTTAAAGTTCCTCCTCTCTTGATTGGCTGAAAATTAAAGTTACTCCTCTCCTCATTGGCTGAGGGTTAAAGTTCCTCCTCTCCTCATTGGCTGAGGGTTAAAGTTACTCCTCTCTTCATTGGCTGAGGGTTAAAGTTCCTCCTCCTCATTGGCTGAGGGTTAAAGTTACTCCTCTCTTCATTGGCTGAGGGTTAAAGTTCCTCCTCTATTGATTGGCTAAGGGGTAAAGTTCCTCCTCTCTTGATTGGCTGAGGGGTAAAATTCCTCCTCTCTTGATTGGCTCAGGGGTAAAGTTCCTCCTCTCTTGATTGGATGATGTTTAAAGTTCCTCCTCTCTTCATTGGCTGAGGGGTAAAGTTCCTCCTCTCCTGATTGGCTGAAGGCTGAAGTTCTTCCTCTCTTGATTGGCTGAAGGCTAAAGTTTTTTTCTCTTCTGATTAGCTGAAGGCTAAAGTTCCTCCTCTCTTGATTGTCTTAGGTGTAAAGTTCCTCCTCTCCTGATTGGCTGAGGGGTAAAGGTCCTCCTCTCTTGATTGGCTGAAGGCTTAAGTTCCTCCTCTCCTGATTGGCTGAGGGGTAAAGGTCCTCCTCTCTTGATTGGCTGAGGGTTAAAGTTCCTCCTCTCCTGTTTGGCTGAAGGCTAAAGTTCCTCCTCTCTTCATTGGCGGAGGGTTAAAGTTCCTCCTCGCCTCATTGGCTGAGGGTTAAAGTTCCTCCTCTCCTCATTGGTTGAGGGTTAAAGTTCCTCCTCTGTTGATTGGCTGAGGGGTAAAGTTCCTCCTCTCTTTATTGGCTGAGGGGTAAAATTCCTCCTCTCTTGATTGGCTGAGGGGTAGAATTCCTCCTCTATTGATTGGCTGAGGGGTAAAATTCCTCCTCTCTTCATTGGCTGAGGTGTAAAGTTCCTCCTCTCCTGATTGGCTGAGGGGTAAAGGTCCTCCTCTCTTGATTGGCTGAAGGCTTAAGTTCCTCCTCTCCTGATTGGCTGAGGGGTAAAGGTCCTCCTCTCTTGATTGGCTGAGGGTTAAAGTTCCTCCTCTCCTGTTTGGCTGATGGCTAAAGTTCCTCCTCTCTTCATTGGCGGAGGGTTAAAGTTCCTCCTCGCCTCATTGGCTGAGGGTTAAAGTTCCTCCTCTCCTCATTGGTTGAGGGTTAAAGTTCCTCCTCTGTTGATTGGCTGATGGTTAAAGTTCCTCCTCTCTTGATTGGCTGAGGTGTAAAGTTCCTCCTCTCTTGATTGGCTGAAGATTAAAGTTACTCTTCTCCTCATTGGCTGAGGGTTAAAGTTCCTCCTCTCCTCATTGGCTGAGGGTTAAAGTTCCTCCTCTCTGGATTGGCTGAGGGGTAAAGTTCCTCCTTTCTTGATTGGCTGAGGGGTAAAATTCCTCCTCTCTTGATTGGCTGAAGATTAAAGTTACTCCTCTCCTCATTGGCTGAGGGTTAAAGTTCCTCCTCTCCTCATTGCCTGAGGGTTAAAGTTCCTCCTCTCCTCATTGGTTGAGGGTTAAAGTTCCTCCTCTCTTGATTTGCTGAAGGCTAAAGTTCCTCCTCTCTTGATTGGCTGAGGGGTAAAGTTCGTCCTCTCTTGATTGGCTGAGGGGTAAAATTCCTCCTCTCTTGATTGGCTGAGGGGTAAAGTTCCTCCTCTCTTTATTTGCTGAAGGCTAAAGTTCCTCCTCTCTTGATTGGCTGAGGGGTAAAGTTCGTCCTCTCTTGATTGCCTGACGGGTAAAATTCCTCCTCTCTTGATTGGCTGAGGGGTAAAGTTCCTCCTCTCTTGATTGGCTGAAGATTAAAGTTCCTCCTCTCTTGATTGGCTGATGGTTAAAGTTCCTCCTCTCTTGATTGGCTGATGGTTAAAGTTACTCCTCTCCTCATTGGCTGAGGGTTAAAGTTCCTCCTCTCCTCATTGGCTGAGGGTTAAAGTTACTCCTCTCTTCATTGGCTGAGGGTTAAAGTTCCTCCTCTCTTGATTGGCTGAGGGGTAAAGTTCCTCCTCTCTTGATTGGCTGAGGGGTAAAGTTCCTCATCTCTTGATTGGCTGATGTTTAAAGTTCCTCCTCTCTTGATTGGCTGATGGTTAAAGTTCCTCCTCTCTTGATTGACTGAGGGGTAGAGTTCCTCCTCTCTTGATTGGCTGATGATTAAAGTTCCTCCTCTCTTGATTGGCTGAGGGGTAAAGTTCCTCCTCTCTTGATTGGCTGAGGGGTAAAATTCCTCCTCTCTTGATTGGCTGAGGGGTAAAGTTCCTCCTCTCTTGATTGGCTGAAGATTAAAGTTACTCCTCTCCTCATTGGCTGAGGGTTAAAGTTCCTCCTATTCTCATTGGCTGAGGGTTAAAGTTACTCCTCTCTTCATTGGCTGAGGGTTAAAGTTCCTCCTCTCCTCAATGGCTGAGGGTTAAAGTTCTTCCTCTCTTGATTGGCTTAAGGCTAAAGTTCCTCCTCTTCTGATTAGCTGAAGGCTAAAGTTCCTCCTCTCTTGATTGGCTGAGGTGTAAAGTTCCTCCTCTCTTGATTGGCTGAGGGGTAAAGGTCCTCCTCTCTTGATTGGCTGAAGGCTTAAGTTCCTCCTCTCCTGATTGGCTGAGGGGTAAAGGTCCTCCTCTCTTGATTGGCTGAGGGGTAAAATTCCTCCTCTCCTCATTGGCTGAGGGTTAAAGTTCCTCCTCTCCTCATTGGTTGAGGGTTAAAGTTCCTCCTCTCTTGATTGGCTGATGGTTAAAGTTCCTCCTCTCTCGATTGGCTGAGGGGTAAAATTCCTCCTCTCTTGATTGGCTGAGGGGTAAAGTTCCTCCTCTCTTAATTGGCTGAAGATTAAAGGTCCTCCTCTCCTCATTGGCTGAGGGTTAAAGTTCCTCCTCTCCTCATTGGCTGAGGGTTAAAGTTACTCCTCTCTTCATTGGCTGATGGTTAAAGTTCCTCCTCTCCTCATTGGCTGAGGGTTAAAGTTACTCCTCTCTTCATTGGCTGAGGGTTAAAGTTCCTCCTCTATTGATTGGCTAAGGGGTAAAGTTCCTCCTCTCTTGTTTGGCTGAGGGGTAAAATTCCTCCTCTCTTGATTGGCTCAGGGGTAAAGTTCCTCCTCTCTTGATTGGCTGATGTTTAAAGTTCCTCCTCTCTTCATTGGCTGAGGGGTAAAGTTCCTCCTCTCTTGATTGGCTGAAGATTAAAGTTACTCCTCTCCTCATTGGCTGATGGTTAAAGTTTCTCCTCTCTTCATTGGCTGAGGGTTAAAGTTCCTCCTCTCCTCATTGGCTGAGTTGTAAAGTTCCTCCTCTCCTCATTAGCTGAGGGTTAAAGTTCCTCCTCTCCTCATTGGCTGAGGGGTAAAGGTCCTCCTCTCTTGATTCGCTGAGGGTTAAAGTTCCTCCTCTCTTGATTGGCTGAGGGTTAAAGTTCCTCCTCTCCTGATTGGCTGAAGGCTAAAGTTCCTACTCTCTTCATTGGCGGAGGGTTAAAGTTCCTCCTCTCCTCATTGGTTGAGGGTTAAAGTTCCTCCTCTCTTGATATGCTGAGGGGTAAAGTTCCTCCTCTCCTGATTGTCTGATGGTTAAAGTTCCTCCTCTCCTCATTGGCTGAGGGGTAAAGTTCCTCCTCTCCTGATTGGCTGAGGGGTAAAGGTCCTACTCTCTTGATTGGCTGAAGGCTTAAGTTCCTCCTCTCCTTATTGGCTGAGGGGTAAAGGTCCTCCTCTCTTGATTCGCTGAGGGTTAAAGTTCCTCCTCTCTTGATTGGCTGAGGGTTAAAGTTCCTCCTCTTCTGATTGGCTGAAGGCTAAAGTTCCTCCTCTCTTCATTGGCGGAGGGTTAAAGTTCCTCCTCTCCTCATTGGTTGAGGGTTAAAGTTCCTCCTCTCTTGATTGGCTGAAGGCTAAAGTTCCTCCTCTCCTCATTGGCTGAGGGTTAAAGTTCCTCCTCTCCTCATTGGTTGAGGGTTAAAGTTCCTCCTCTCTTGATTGGCTGAAGGCTAAAGTTCCTCCTCTCTTGATTGGCTGATGGTTAAAGTTCCTCCTCTCTTGATTGGCTGAGGGGTAAAGTTCCTCCTCTCTTGATTTGCTGAGGGGTAAAGTTCCTCCTCTACTGATTGGCTGAAGGCTAAAGTTCTTCCTCTCTTGATTGGCTGAAGGCTAAAGTTCCTCCTCTCCTGATTGGCTGAAGGCTAAAGTTCCTCCTCTCCTGATTGGCTGAAGGCTATAATTCCTCCTCTCTTGATTGGCTGAAGGCTTACGTTCCTCTTCTCCTGATTCGCTGAGGGGTAAAGGTCCTCCTCTCTTGATTGGCTGAGGGTTAAAGTTCCTCCTCTCCTGATTGGCTGAAGGCTAAAGTTCCTCCTCTCTTCATTGGCGGAGGGTTAAAGTTCCTCCTCTCCTCATTGGCTGAGGATTAAAGTTCCTCCTCTCCTCATTGGTTGAGGGTTAAAGTTCGTCCTCTCTTGATTTGCTGAAGGCTAAAGTTCCTCCTCTCTTGATTGGCTGATGGTTAAAGTTCCTCCTCTCTTGATTGAATGAGGGGTAAAGTTCCTCCTCTCTTGATTGGCTGAAGATTAAAGTTCCTCCTCTCTTGATTGGTTGATGGTTAAAGTTCCTCCTCTCTTGATTGGCTGAGGGGTAAAGTTCCTCCTCTCTTGATTGGCTGAAGATTAAAGTTACTCCTCTCCTCATTGGCTGAGGGTTAAAGTTCCTCCTCTTCTGATTGGCTGAAGGCTAAAGTTCCTCCTCTCTTCATTGGTGGAGGGTTAAAGTTCCTCCTCTCCTCATTGGCTGAGGGTTAAAACTGCTCCTCTCCTCATTGGTTGAGGGTTAAAGTTCCTCCTCCCTTCATTGGCTGAAGGCTAAAGTTCCTCCTCTCTTGATTGGCTGATGGTTAAAGTTCCTCCTCTCTTGATTGGCTGAAGGGTAAAGTTCCTCCTCTCTTGATTGGCTGAGGGGTAGAATTCCTCCTCTATTGATTGGCTGAGGGGTAAAGTTCCTCCTCTCTTGATTGGCTGAAGATTAAAGTTCCTCCTCTCTTGATTGGCTGATGGTTAAAGTTCTTCCTCTCTTGATTGGCTGAGGCATGAAGTTCCTCCTCTCTTGATTTGCTGAGGGGTAAAGTTCCTCCTCTACTGATTGGCTGAAGGCTAAAGTTCTTCCTCTCTTGATTGGCTGAAGGCTAAAGTTCCTCCTCTCCTGATTGGCTGAGGGGTAAAGGTCCTCCTCTCTTGATTGGCTGAAGGCTTAAGTTCCTCCTCTCCTGATTCGCTGAGGGGTAAAGGTCCTCCTCTCTTGATTGGCTGAGGGTTAAAGTTCCTCCTCTCCTGATTGGCTGAAGGCTAAAGTTCCTCCTCTCTTCATTGGCGGAGGGTTAAAGTTCCTCCTCTCCTCATTGGCTGAGGGTTAAAGTTCCTCCTCTCCTCATTGGTTGAGGGTTAAAGTTCCTCCTCTCTTGATTGGCTGATGGTTAAAGTTCCTCCTCTCTTGATTGACTGAGGGGTAAAGTTCCTCCTCTCTTGATTGGCTGAAGATTAATGTTCCTCCTCTCTTGATTGGTTGATGGTTAAAGTTCCTCCTCTCTTGATTGGCTGAGGGGTAAAGTTCCTCCTCTCTTGATTGGCTGAAGATAAAAGTTACTCCTCTCCTCATTGGCTGAGGGTTAAAGTTCCTCCTCTCCTCATTGGCTGAGGGTTAAAGTTACTCCTCTCTTCATTGGCTGAGGCTTAAAGTTCCTCCTCTCCTCATTGGCTGAGGGTTAAAGTTACTCCTCTCTTCATTGGCGTAGGGTTAAAGTTCCTCCTCCCCTCATTGGCTGAGGGTTAAAGTTACTCCTCTCTTCATTGGCTGAGGGTTAAAGTTCCTCCTCTCTTGATTGGCCGAGGGGTAAAGTTCCTCCTCTCTTGATTGGCTGAGGGGTAAAATTCCTCCTCTGTTGATTGGCTGAGGGGTAAAGTTCCTCCTCTCTTGATTGGCTGATGGTTAAAGTTCCTCCTCTCTTGATTGGCTGAGGGGTAAAGTTCCTCCTCTCTTGATTGGCTGACGGTTAAAGTTCCTCCTCTCTTGATTGGCTGAGGGGTAAAGTTCTTCCTCTCTTGATTGGCTGAGGGTTAAAGTTCCTCCTCTCTTGATTGGCTGAAGATTAAAGTTCCTCCTCTCTTGATTGGCTGATGGTTAAAGTTCCTCCTCTCTTGATTGGCTTAGGGGTAAAGTTCCTCCTCTCTTGATTGGCTGAGGGTTAAAGTTCCTCCTATTGTCATTGGCTGAGGGTTAAAGTTACTCCTCTCTTCATTGGCTGAGCGTTAAAGTTCCTCCTCTCCTCATTGGCTGAGGGTTAAAGTTACTTCTCTCTTCATTGGCTGAGGGTTAAAGTTCCTCCTCTCTTGATTAGCTGAGGGTTAAAGTTCCTCCTCTCTTGATTGGCTGAGGGGTAAAATTCCTCCTCTCTTGATTTGCTGAGGGGTAAAGTTCCTCCTCTACTGATTGGCTGAAGGCTAAAGTTCTTCCTCTCTTGATTGGCTGAAGGCTAAAGTTCCTCCTCTCCTGATTGGCTGAAGGCTAAATTTCCTCCTCTCCTGATTGGCTGAAGGCTATAATTCCTCCTCTCTTGATTGGCTGAAGGCTTAAGTTCCTCCTCTCCTGATTCGCTGAGGGGTAAAGGTCCTCCTCTCTTGATTGGCTGAGGGTTAAAGTTCCTCCTCTCCTGATTGGCTGAAGGCTAAAGTTCCTCCTCTCCTCATTGGTTGAGGGTTAAAGTTCCTCCTCTCTTGATTGGCTGATGGTTAAAGTTCCTCCTCTCTTGATTGACTGAGGGGTAAAGTTCCTCCTCTCTTGATTGGCTGAAGATTAATGTTCCTCCTCTCTTGATTGGTTGATGGTTAAAGTTCCTCCTCTCTTGATTGGCTGAGGGGTAAAGTTCCTCCTCTCTTGATTGGCTGAAGATAAAAGTTACTCCTCTCCTCATTGGCTGAGGGTTAAAGTTCCTCCTCTCCTCATTGGCTGAGGGTTAAAGTTACTCCTCTCTTCATTGGCTGAGGGTTAAAGTTCCTCCTCTCCTCATTGGCTGAGGGTTAAAGTTACTCCTCTCTTCATTGGCTGAGGGTTAAAGTTCCTCCTCCCCTCATTGGCTGAGGGTTAAAGTTACTCCTCTCTTCATTGGCTGAGGGTTAAAGTTCCGCCTCTCTTGATTGGCCGAGGGGTAAAGTTCCTCCTCTCTTGATTGGCTGAGGGGTAAAATTCCTCCTCTGTTGATTGGCTGAGGGGTAAAGTTCCTCCTCTCTTGATTGGCTGATGGTTAAAGTTCCTCCTCTCTTGATTGGCTGAGGGGTAAAGTTCCTCCTCTCTTGATTGGCTGATGGTTAAAGTTCCTCCTCTCTTGATTGGCTGAGGGGTTAAGTTCTTCCTCTCTTGATTGGCTGAGGGTTAAAGTTCCTCCTCTATTGATTGGCTTAGGGGTAAAGTTCCTCCTCTCTTGATTGGCTGAGGGTTAAAGTTCCTCCTATTGTCATTGGCTGAGGGTTAAAGTTACTCCTCTCTTCATTGGCTGAGCGTTAAAGTTACTCCTCTCCTCATTGGCTGAGGGTTAAAGTTCCTCCTCTCCTCATTGGCTGAGGGTTAAAGTTACTCCTCTCTTCATTGGCTGAGGGTTAAAGTTCCTCCTCTCCTCATTGGCTGAGGGTTAAAGTTACTCCTCTCTTCATTGGCTGAGGGTTAAAGTTCCTCCTCCCCTCATTGGCTGAGGGTTAAAGTTACTCCTCTCTTCATTGGCTGAGGGGTAAAGGTCCTCCTCTCTTGATTGGCTGAAGGCTTAAGTTCCTCCTCTCCTGATTGGCTGAGGGGTAAAGGTCCTCCTCTCTTGATTGGCTGAGGGTTAAAGTTCCTCCTCTCCTGTTTGGCTGATGGCTAAAGTTCCTCCTCTCTTCATTGGCGGAGGGTTAAAGTTCCTCCTCGCCTCATTGGCTGAGGGTTAAAGTTCCTCCTCTCCTCATTGGTTGAGGGTTAAAGTTCCTCCTCTGTTGATTGGCTGATGGTTAAAGTTCCTCCTCTCTTGATTGGCTGAGGTGTAAAGTTCCTCCTCTCTTGATTGGCTGAAGATTAAAGTTACTCTTCTCCTCATTGGCTGAGGGTTAAAGTTCCTCCTCTCCTCATTGGCTGAGGGTTAAAGTTCCTCCTCTCTGGATTGACTGAGGGGTAAAGTTCCTCCTTTCTTGATTGGCTGAGGGGTAAAATTCCTCCTCTCTTGATTGGCTGAAGATTAAAGTTACTCCTCTCCTCATTGGCTGAGGGTTAAAGTTCCTCCTCTCCTCATTGCCTGAGGGTTAAAGTTCCTCCTCTCCTCATTGGTTGAGGGTTAAAGTTCCTCCTCTCTTGATTTGCTGAAGGCTAAAGTTCCTCCTCTCTTGATTGGCTGAGGGGTAAAGTTCGTCCTCTCTTGATTGGCTGAGGGGTAAAATTCCTCCTCTCTTGATTGGCTGAGGGGTAAAGTTCCTCCTCTCTTTATTTGCTGAAGGCTAAAGTTCCTCCTCTCTTGATTGGCTGAGGGGTAAAGTTCGTCCTCTCTTGATTGCCTGACGGGTAAAATTCCTCCTCTCTTGATTGGCTGAGGGGTAAAGTTCCTCCTCTCTTGATTGGCTGAAGATTAAAGTTCCTCCTCTCTTGATTGGCTGATGGTTAAAGTTCCTCCTCTCTTGATTGGCTGATGGTTAAAGTTACTCCTCTCCTCATTGGCTGAGGGTTAAAGTTCCTCCTCTCCTCATTGGCTGAGGGTTAAAGTTACTCCTCTCTTCATTGGCTGAGGGTTAAAGTTCCTCCTCTCTTGATTGGCTGAGGGGTAAAGTTCCTCCTCTCTTGATTGGCTGAGGGGTAAAGTTCCTCATCTCTTGATTGGCTGATGTTTAAAGTTCCTCCTCTCTTGATTGGCTGATGGTTAAAGTTCCTCCTCTCTTGATTGACTGAGGGGTAGAGTTCCTCCTCTCTTGATTGGCTGATGATTAAAGTTCCTCCTCTCTTGATTGGCTGAGGGGTAAAGTTCCTCCTCTCTTGATTGGCTGAGGGGTAAAATTCCTCCTCTCTTGATTGGCTGAGGGGTAAAGTTCCTCCTCTCTTGATTGGCTGAAGATTAAAGTTACTCCTCTCCTCATTGGCTGAGGGTTAAAGTTCCTCCTATTCTCATTAGCTGAGGGTTAAAGTTACTCCTCTCTTCATTGGCTGAGGGTTAAAGTTCCTCCTCTCCTCAATGGCTGAGGGTTAAAGTTCTTCCTCTCTTGATTGGCTTAAGGCTAAAGTTCCTCCTCTTCTGATTAGCTGAAGGCTAAAGTTCCTCCTCTCTTGATTGGCTGAGGTGTAAAGTTCCTCCTCTCTTGATTGGCTGAGGGGTAAAGGTCCTCCTCTCTTGATTGGCTGAAGGCTTAAGTTCCTCCTCTCCTGATTGGCTGAGGGGTAAAGGTCCTCCTCTCTTGATTGGCTGAGGGGTAAAATTCCTCCTCTCCTCATTGGCTGAGGGTTAAAGTTCCTCCTCTCCTCATTGGTTGAGGGTTAAAGTTCCTCCTCTCTTGATTGGCTGATGGTTAAAGTTCCTCCTCTCTCGATTGGCTGAGGGGTAAAATTCCTCCTCTCTTGATTGGCTGAGGGGTAAAGTTCCTCCTCTCTTAATTGGCTGAAGATTAAAGGTCCTCCTCTCCTCATTGGCTGAGGGTTAAAGTTCCTCCTCTCCTCATTGGCTGAGGGTTAAAGTTACTCCTCTCTTCATTGGCTGATGGTTAAAGTTCCTCCTCTCCTCATTGGCTGAGGGTTAAAGTTACTCCTCTCTTCATTGGCTGAGGGTTAAAGTTCCTCCTCTATTGATTGGCTAAGGGGTAAAGTTCCTCCTCTCTTGTTTGGCTGAGGGGTAAAATTCCTCCTCTCTTGATTGGCTCAGGGGTAAAGTTCCTCCTCTCTTGATTGGCTGATGTTTAAAGTTCCTCCTCTCTTCATTGGCTGAGGGGTAAAGTTCCTCCTCTCTTGATTGGCTGAAGATTAAAGTTACTCCTCTCCTCATTGGCTGATGGTTAAAGTTTCTCCTCTCTTCATTGGCTGAGGGTTAAAGTTCCTCCTCTCCTCATTGGCTGAGTTGTAAAGTTCCTCCTCTCCTCATTAGCTGAGGGTTAAAGTTCCTCCTCTCCTCATTGGCTGAGGGGTAAAGGTCCTCCTCTCTTGATTCGCTGAGGGTTAAAGTTCCTCCTCTCTTGATTGGCTGAGGGTTAAAGTTCCTCCTCTCCTGATTGGCTGAAGGCTAAAGTTCCTACTCTCTTCATTGGCGGAGGGTTAAAGTTCCTCCTCTCCTCATTGGCTGAGGGTTAAAGTTCCTCCTCTCCTCATTGGTTGAGGGTTAAAGTTCCTCCTCTCTTGATATGCTGAGGGGTAAAGTTCCTCCTCTCCTGATTGTCTGATGGTTAAAGTTCCTCCTCTCCTCATTGGCTGAGGGGTAAAGTTCCTCCTCTCCTGATTGGCTGAGGGGTAAAGGTCCTACTCTCTTGATTGGCTGAAGGCTTAAGTTCCTCCTCTCCTTATTGGCTGAGGGGTAAAGGTCCTCCTCTCTTGATTCGCTGAGGGTTAAAGTTCCTCCTCTCTTGATTGGCTGAGGGTTAAAGTTCCTCCTCTTCTGATTGGCTGAAGGCTAAAGTTCCTCCTCTCTTCATTGGCGGAGGGTTAAAGTTCCTCCTCTCCTCATTGGTTGAGGGTTAAAGTTCCTCCTCTCTTGATTGGCTGAAGGCTAAAGTTCCTCCTCTCCTCATTGGCTGAGGGTTAAAGTTCCTCCTCTCCTCATTGGTTGAGGGTTAAAGTTCCTCCTCTCTTGATTGGCTGAAGGCTAAAGTTCCTCCTCTCTTGATTGGCTGATGGTTAAAGTTCCTCCTCTCTTGATTGGCTGAGGGGTAAAGTTCCTCCTCTCTTGATTTGCTGAGGGGTAAAGTTCCTCCTCTACTGATTGGCTGAAGGCTAAAGTTCTTCCTCTCTTGATTGGCTGAAGGCTAAAGTTCCTCCTCTCCTGATTGGCTGAAGGCTAAAGTTCCTCCTCTCCTGATTGGCTGAAGGCTTACGTTCCTCTTCTCCTGATTCGCTGAGGGGTAAAGGTCCTCCTCTCTTGATTGGCTGAGGGTTAAAGTTCCTCCTCTCCTGATTGGCTGAAGGCTAAAGTTCCTCCTCTCTTCATTGGCGGAGGGTTAAAGTTCCTCCTCTCCTCATTGGCTGAGGATTAAAGTTCCTCCTCTCCTCATTGGTTGAGGGTTAAAGTTCGTCCTCTCTTGATTTGCTGAAGGCTAAAGTTCCTCCTCTCTTGATTGGCTGATGGTTAAAGTTCCTCCTCTCTTGATTGAATGAGGGGTAAAGTTCCTCCTCTCTTGATTGGCTGAAGATTAAAGTTCCTCCTCTCTTGATTGGTTGATGGTTAAAGTTCCTCCTCTCTTGATTGGCTGAGGGGTAAAGTTCCTCCTCTCTTGATTGGCTGAAGATTAAAGTTACTCCTCTCCTCATTGGCTGAGGGTTAAAGTTCCTCCTCTTCTGATTGGCTGAAGGCTAAAGTTCCTCCTCTCTTCATTGGTGGAGGGTTAAAGTTCCTCCTCTCCTCATTGGCTGAGGGTTAAAACTGCTCCTCTCCTCATTGGTTGAGGGTTAAAGTTCCTCCTCCCTTCATTGGCTGAAGGCTAAAGTTCCTCCTCTCTTGATTGGCTGATGGTTAAAGTTCCTCCTCTCTTGATTGGCTGAAGGGTAAAGTTCCTCCTCTCTTGATTGGCTGAGGGGTAGAATTCCTCCTCTATTGATTGGCTGAGGGGTAAAGTTCCTCCTCTCTTGATTGGCTGAAGATTAAAGTTCCTCCTCTCTTGATTGGCTGATGGTTAAAGTTCTTCCTCTCTTGATTGGCTGAGGCATGAAGTTCCTCCTCTCTTGATTTGCTGAGGGGTAAAGTTCCTCCTCTACTGATTGGCTGAAGGCTAAAGTTCTTCCTCTCTTGATTGGCTGAAGGCTAAAGTTCCTCCTCTCCTGATTGGCTGAGGGGTAAAGGTCCTCCTCTCTTGATTGGCTGAAGGCTTAAGTTCCTCCTCTCCTGATTTGCTGAGGGGTAAAGGTCCTCCTCTCTTGATTGGCTGAGGGTTAAAGTTCCTCCTCTCCTGATTGGCTGAAGGCTAAAGTTCCTCCTCTCTTCATTGGCGGAGGGTTAAAGTTCCTCCTCTCCTCATTGGCTGAGGGTTAAAGTTCCTCCTCTCCTCATTGGTTGAGGGTTAAAGTTCCTCCTCTCTTGATTGGCTGATGGTTAAAGTTCCTCCTCTCTTGATTGACTGAGGGGTAAAGTTCCTCCTCTCTTGATTGGCTGAAGATTAATGTTCCTCCTCTCTTGATTGGTTGATGGTTAAAGTTCCTCCTCTCTTGATTGGCTGAGGGGTAAAGTTCCTCCTCTCTTGATTGGCTGAAGATAAAAGTTACTCCTCTCCTCATTGGCTGAGGGTTAAAGTTCCTCCTCTCCTCATTGGCTGAGGGTTAAAGTTACTCCTCTCTTCATTGGCTGAGGCTTAAAGTTCCTCCTCTCCTCATTGGCTGAGGGTTAAAGTTACTCCTCTCTTCATTGGCGTAGGGTTAAAGTTCCTCCTCCCCTCATTGGCTGAGGGTTAAAGTTACTCCTCTCTTCATTGGCTGAGGGTTAAAGTTCCTCCTCTCTTGATTGGCCGAGGGGTAAAGTTCCTCCTCTCTTGATTGGCTGAGGGGTAAAATTCCTCCTCTGTTGATTGGCTGAGGGGTAAAGTTCCTCCTCTCTTGATTGGCTGATGGTTAAAGTTCCTCCTCTCTTGATTGGCTGAGGGGTAAAGTTCCTCCTCTCTTGATTGGCTGACGGTTAAAGTTCCTCCTCTCTTGATTGGCTGAGGGGTAAAGTTCTTCCTCTCTTGATTGGCTGAGGGTTAAAGTTCCTCCTCTCTTGATTGGCTGAAGATTAAAGTTCCTCCTCTCTTGATTGGCTGATGGTTAAAGTTCCTCCTCTCTTGATTGGCTTAGGGGTAAAGTTCCTCCTCTCTTGATTGGCTGAGGGTTAAAGTTCCTCCTATTGTCATTGGCTGAGGGTTAAAGTTACTCCTCTCTTCATTGGCTGAGCGTTAAAGTTCCTCCTCTCCTCATTGGCTGAGGGTTAAAGTTACTTCTCTCTTCATTGGCTGAGGGTTAAAGTTCCTCCTCTCTTGATTAGCTGAGGGTTAAAGTTCCTCCTCTCTTGATTGGCTGAGGGGTAAAATTCCTCCTCTCTTGATTTGCTGAGGGGTAAAGTTCCTCCTCTACTGATTGGCTGAAGGCTAAAGTTCTTCCTCTCTTGATTGGCTGAAGGCTAAAGTTCCTCCTCTCCTGATTGGCTGAAGGCTAAATTTCCTCCTCTCCTGATTGGCTGAAGGCTATAATTCCTCCTCTCTTGATTGGCTGAAGGCTTAAGTTCCTCCTCTCCTGATTCGCTGAGGGGTAAAGGTCCTCCTCTCTTGATTGGCTGAGGGTTAAAGTTCCTCCTCTCCTGATTGGCTGAAGGCTAAAGTTCCTCCTCTCCTCATTGGTTGAGGGTTAAAGTTCCTCCTCTCTTGATTGGCTGATGGTTAAAGTTCCTCCTCTCTTGATTGACTGAGGGGTAAAGTTCCTCCTCTCTTGATTGGCTGAAGATTAATGTTCCTCCTCTCTTGATTGGTTGATGGTTAAAGTTCCTCCTCTCTTGATTGGCTGAGGGGTAAAGTTCCTCCTCTCTTGATTGGCTGAAGATAAAAGTTACTCCTCTCCTCATTGGCTGAGGGTTAAAGTTCCTCCTCTCCTCATTGGCTGAGGGTTAAAGTTACTCCTCTCTTCATTGGCTGAGGGTTAAAGTTCCTCCTCTCCTCATTGGCTGAGGGTTAAAGTTACTCCTCTCTTCATTGGCTGAGGGTTAAAGTTCCTCCTCCCCTCATTGGCTGAGGGTTAAAGTTACTCCTCTCTTCATTGGCTGAGGGTTAAAGTTCCGCCTCTCTTGATTGGCCGAGGGGTAAAGTTCCTCCTCTCTTGATTGGCTGAGGGGTAAAATTCCTCCTCTGTTGATTGGCTGAGGGGTAAAGTTCCTCCTCTCTTGATTGGCTGATGGTTAAAGTTCCTCCTCTCTTGATTGGCTGAGGGGTAAAGTTCCTCCTCTCTTGATTGGCTGATGGTTAAAGTTCCTCCTCTCTTGATTGGCTGAGGGGTTAAGTTCTTCCTCTCTTGATTGGCTGAGGGTTAAAGTTCCTCCTCTATTGATTGGCTTAGGGGTAAAGTTCCTCCTCTCTTGATTGGCTGAGGGTTAAAGTTCCTCCTATTGTCATTGGCTGAGGGTTAAAGTTACTCCTCTCTTCATTGGCTGAGCGTTAAAGTTCCTCCTCTCCTCATTGGCTGAGGGTTAAAGTTACTTCTCTCTTCATTGGCTGAGGGTTAAAGTTCCTCCTCTCTTGATTAGCTGAGGGTTAAAGTTCCTCCTCTCTTGATTGGCTGAGGGGTAAAATTCCTCCTCTCTTGATTTGCTGAGGGGTAAAGTTCCTCCTCTACTGATTGGCTGAAGGCTAAAGTTCTTCCTCTCTTGATTGGCTGAAGGCTAAAGTTCCTCCTCTCCTGATTGGCTGAAGGCTAAATTTCCTCCTCTCCTGATTGGCTGAAGGCTATAATTCCTCCTCTCTTGATTGGCTGAAGGCTTAAGTTCCTCCTCTCCTGATTCGCTGAGGGGTAAAGGTCCTCCTCTCTTGATTGGCTGAGGGTTAAAGTTCCTCCTCTCCTGATTGGCTGAAGGCTAAAGTTCCTCCTCTCCTCATTGGTTGAGGGTTAAAGTTCCTCCTCTCTTGATTGGCTGATGGTTAAAGTTCCTCCTCTCTTGATTGACTGAGGGGTAAAGTTCCTCCTCTCTTGATTGGCTGAAGATTAATGTTCCTCCTCTCTTGATTGGTTGATGGTTAAAGTTCCTCCTCTCTTGATTGGCTGAGGGGTAAAGTTCCTCCTCTCTTGATTGGCTGAAGATAAAAGTTACTCCTCTCCTCATTGGCTGAGGGTTAAAGTTACTCCTCTCTTCATTGGCTGAGGGTTAAAGTTCCTCCTCTCCTCATTGGCTGAGGGTTAAAGTTACTCCTCTCTTCATTGGCTGAGGGTTAAAGTTCCTCCTCCCCTCATTGGCTGAGGGTTAAAGTTACTCCTCTCTTCATTGGCTGAGGGTTAAAGTTCCGCCTCTCTTGATTGGCCGAGGGGTAAAGTTCCTCCTCTCTTGATTGGCTGAGGGGTAAAATTCCTCCTCTGTTGATTGGCTGAGGGGTAAAGTTCCTCCTCTCTTGATTGGCTGATGGTTAAAGTTCCTCCTCTCTTGATTGGCTGAGGGGTAAAGTTCCTCCTCTCTTGATTGGCTGATGGTTAAAGTTCCTCCTCTCTTGATTGGCTGAGGGGTTAAGTTCTTCCTCTCTTGATTGGCTGAGGGTTAAAGTTCCTCCTCTATTGATTGGCTTAGGGGTAAAGTTCCTCCTCTCTTGATTGGCTGAGGGTTAAAGTTCCTCCTATTGTCATTGGCTGAGGGTTAAAGTTACTCCTCTCTTCATTGGCTGAGCGTTAAAGTTCCTCCTCTCCTCATTGGCTGAGGGTTAAAGTTACTTCTCTCTTCATTGGCTGAGGGTTAAAGTTCCTCCTCTCTTGATTAGCTGAGGGTTAAAGTTCCTCCTCTCTTGATTGGCTGAGGGGTAAAATTCCTCCTCTCTTGATTTGCTGAGGGGTAAAGTTCCTCCTCTACTGATTGGCTGAAGGCTAAAGTTCTTCCTCTCTTGATTGGCTGAAGGCTAAAGTTCCTCCTCTCCTGATTGGCTGAAGGCTAAATTTCCTCCTCTCCTGATTGGCTGAAGGCTATAATTCCTCCTCTCTTGATTGGCTGAAGATTAAAGTTCATCCTCTCTTGATTGGCTGATGGTTAAAGTTCCTCCTCTCTTGATTGGCTTAGGGGTAAAGTTCCTCCTCTCTTGATTGGCTGAGGGTTAAAGTTCCTCCTATTGTCATTGGCTGAGGGTTAAAGTTACTCCTCTCTTCATTGGCTGAGCGTTAAAGTTCCTCCTCTCCTCATTGGCTGAGGGTTAAAGTTTCTTCTCTCTTCATTGGCTGAGGGTTAAAGTTCCTCCTCTCTTGATTAGCTGAGGGTTAAAGTTCCTCCTCTCTTGATTGGCTGAGGGGTAAAATTCCTCCTCTCTTGATTTGCTGAGGGGTAAAGTTCCTCCTCTACTGATTGGCTGAAGGCTAAAGTTCTTCCTCTCTTGATTGGCTGAAGGCTAAAGTTCCTCCTCTCCTGATTGGCTGAAGGCTAAATTTCCTCCTCTCCTGATTGGCTGAAGGCTATAATTCCTCCTCTCTTGATTGGCTGAAGGCTTAAGTTCCTCCTCTCCTGATTCGCTGAGGGGTAAAGGTCCTCCTCTCTTGATTGGCTGAGGGGTAAAGTTCCTCCTCTCTTGATTGGCTGAGGGGTAAAGTTCCTCCTCTCTTGATTGGCTGAGGCATGAAGTTCCTCCTCTCTTGATTTGCTGAGGGGTAAAGTTCCTCCTCTACTGATTGGCTGAAGGCTAAAGTTCTTCCTCTCTTGATTGGCTGAAGGCTAAGGTTCCTCCTCTCCTGATTGGCTGAAGGCTAAAGTTCCTCCTCTCCTGATTGGCTGAAGGCTATAATTCCTCCTCTCTTGATTGGCTGAAGGCTTAAGTTCCTCTTCTCCTGATTCGCTGAGGGGTAAAGGTCCTCCTCTCTTGATTGGCTGAGGGTTAAAGTTCCTCCTCTCCTGATTGGCTGAAGGCTAAAGTTCCTCCTCTCTTCATTGGCGGAGGGTTAAAGTTCCTCCTCTCCTCATTGGCTGAGGGTTAAAGTTCCTCCTCTCCTCATTGGTTGAGGGTTAAAGATCGTCCTCTCTTGATTTGCTGAAGGCTAAAGTTCCTCCTCTCTTGATTGGCTGATGGTTAAAGTTCCTCCTCTCTTGATTGAATGAGGGGTAAAGTTTCTCCTCTCTTGATTGGCTGAAGATTAAAGTTCCTCCTCTCTTGATTGGTTGATGGTTAAAGTTCCTCCTCTCTTGATTGGCTGAGGGGTAAAGTTCCTCCTCTCTTGATTGGCTGAAGATTAAAGTTACTCCTCTCCTCATTGGCTGAGGGTTAAAGTTCCTCCTCTTCTGATTGGCTGAAGGCTAAAGTTCCTCCTCTCTTCATTGGTGGAGGGTTAAAGTTCCTCCTCTCCTCATTGGCTGAGGGTTAAAACTGCTCCTCTCCTCATTGGTTGAGGGTTAAAGTTCCTCCTCCCTTCATTGGCTGAAGGCTAAAGTTCCTCCTCTCTTGATTGGCTGATGGTTAAAGTTCCTCCTCTCTTGATTGGCTGAAGGGTAGAGTTCCTCCTCTCTTGATTGGCTGAGGGGTAGAATTCCTCCTCTATTGATTGGCTGAGGGGTAAAGTTCCTCCTCTCTTGATTGGCTGAAGATTAAAGTTCCTCCTCTCTTGAATGGCTGATGGTTAAAGTTCCTCCTCTCTTGATTGGCTGAGGCATGAAATTCCTCCTCTCTTGATTTGCTGAGGGGTAAAGTTCCTCCTCTACTGATTGGCTGAAGGCTAAAGTTCTTCCTCTCTTGATTGGCTGAAGGCTAAAGTTCCTCCTCTCCTGATTGGCTGATGGGTAAAGGTCCTCCTCTCTTGATTGGCTGAAGGCTTAAGTTCCTCCTCTCCTGATTCGCTGAGGGGTAAAGGTCCTCCTCTCTTGATTGGCTGAGGGTTAAAGTTCCTCCTCTCCTGATTGGCTGAAGGCTAAAGTTCCTCCTCTCTTCATTGGCGGAGGGTTAAAGTTCCTCCTCTCCTCATTGGCTGAGGGTTAAAGTTCCTCCTCTCCTCATTGGTTGAGGGTTAAAGTTCCTCCTCTCTTGATTGGCTGATGGTTAAAGTTCCTCCTCTCTTGATTGACTGAGGGGTAAAGTTCCTCCTCTCTTGATTGGCTGAAGATTAATGTTCCTCCTCTCTTGATTGGTTGATGGTTAAAGTTCCTCCTCTCTTGATTGGCTGAGGGGTAAAGTTCCTCCTCTCTTGATTGGCTGAAGATAAAAGTTACTCCTCTCCTCATTGGCTGAGGGTTAAAGTTCCTCCTCTCCTCATTGGCTGAGGGTTAAAGTTACTCCTCTCTTCATTGGCTGAGGGTTAAAGTTCCTCCTCTCCTCATTGGCTGAGGGTTAAAGTTACTCCTCTCTTCATTGGCTGAGGGTTAAAGTTCCTCCTCTCTTGATTGGCCGAGGGGTAAAGTTCCTCCTCTCTTGATTGGCTGAGGGGTAAAATTCCTCCTCTGTTGATTGGCTGAGGGGTAAAGTTCCTCCTCTCTTGATTGGCTGATGGTTAAAGTTCCTCCTCTCTTGATTGGCTGAGGGGTAAAGTTCCTCCTCTCTTGATTGGCTGATGGTTAAAGTTCCTCCTCTCTTGATTGGCTGAGGGGTAAAGTTCTTCCTCTCTTGATTGGCTGAGGGTTAAAGTTCCTCCTCTCTTGATTGGCTGAAGATTAAAGTTCCTCCTCTCTTGATTGGCTGATGGTTAAAGTTCCTCCTCTCTTGATTGGCTTAGGGGTAAAGTTCCTCCTCTCTTGATTGGCTGAGGGTTAAAGTTCCTCCTATTGTCATTGGCTGAGGGTTAAAGTTACTCCTCTCTTCATTGGCTGAGCGTTAAAGTTCCTCCTCTCCTCATTGGCTGAGGGTTAAAGTTACTTCTCTCTTCATTGGCTGAGGGTTAAAGTTCCTCCTCTCTTGATTAGCTGAGGGTTAAAGTTCCTCCTCTCTTGATTGGCTGAGGGGTAAAATTCCTCCTCTCTTGATTTGCTGAGGGGTAAAGTTCCTCCTCTACTGATTGGCTGAAGGCTAAAGTTCTTCCTCTCTTGATTGGCTGAAGGCTAAAGTTCCTCCTCTCCTGATTGGCTGAAGGCTAAATTTCCTCCTCTCCTGATTGGCTGAAGGCTATAATTCCTCCTCTCTTGATTGGCTGAAGGCTTAAGTTCCTCCTCTCCTGATTCGCTGAGGGGTAAAGGTCCTCCTCTCTTGATTGGCTGAGGGTTAAAGTTCCTCCTCTCCTGATTGGCTGAAGGCTAAAGTTCCTCCTCTCCTCATTGGTTGAGGGTTAAAGTTCCTCCTCTCTTGATTGGCTGATGGTTAAAGTTCCTCCTCTCTTGATTGACTGAGGGGTAAAGTTCCTCCTCTCTTGATTGGCTGAAGATTAATGTTCCTCCTCTCTTGATTGGTTGATGGTTAAAGTTCCTCCTCTCTTGATTGGCTGAGGGGTAAAGTTCCTCCTCTCTTGATTGGCTGAAGATAAAAGTTACTCCTCTCCTCATTGGCTGAGGGTTAAAGTTCCTCCTCTCCTCATTGGCTGAGGGTTAAAGTTACTCCTCTCTTCATTGGCTGAGGGTTAAAGTTCCTCCTCTCCTCATTGGCTGAGGGTTAAAGTTACTCCTCTCTTCATTGGCTGAGGGTTAAAGTTCCTCCTCCCCTCATTGGCTGAGGGTTAAAGTTACTCCTCTCTTCATTGGCTGAGGGTTAAAGTTCCGCCTCTCTTGATTGGCCGAGGGGTAAAGTTCCTCCTCTCTTGATTGGCTGAGGGGTAAAATTCCTCCTCTGTTGATTGGCTGAGGGGTAAAGTTCCTCCTCTCTTGATTGGCTGATGGTTAAAGTTCCTCCTCTCTTGATTGGCTGAGGGGTAAAGTTCCTCCTCTCTTGATTGGCTGATGGTTAAAGTTCCTCCTCTCTTGATTGGCTGAGGGGTTAAGTTCTTCCTCTCTTGATTGGCTGAGGGTTAAAGTTCCTCCTCTATTGATTGGCTTAGGGGTAAAGTTCCTCCTCTCTTGATTGGCTGAGGGTTAAAGTTCCTCCTATTGTCATTGGCTGAGGGTTAAAGTTACTCCTCTCTTCATTGGCTGAGCGTTAAAGTTCCTCCTCTCCTCATTGGCTGAGGGTTAAAGTTACTTCTCTCTTCATTGGCTGAGGGTTAAAGTTCCTCCTCTCTTGATTAGCTGAGGGTTAAAGTTCCTCCTCTCTTGATTGGCTGAGGGGTAAAATTCCTCCTCTCTTGATTTGCTGAGGGGTAAAGTTCCTCCTCTACTGATTGGCTGAAGGCTAAAGTTCTTCCTCTCTTGATTGGCTGAAGGCTAAAGTTCCTCCTCTCCTGATTGGCTGAAGGCTAAATTTCCTCCTCTCCTGATTGGCTGAAGGCTATAATTCCTCCTCTCTTGATTGGCTGAAGATTAAAGTTCCTCCTCTCTTGATTGGCTGATGGTTAAAGTTCCTCCTCTCTTGATTGGCTTAGGGGTAAAGTTCCTCCTCTCTTGATTGGCTGAGGGTTAAAGTTCCTCCTATTGTCATTGGCTGAGGGTTAAAGTTACTCCTCTCTTCATTGGCTGAGCGTTAAAGTTCCTCCTCTCCTCATTGGCTGAGGGTTAAAGTTACTTCTCTCTTCATTGGCTGAGGGTTAAAGTTCCTCCTCTCTTGATTAGCTGAGGGTTAAAGTTCCTCCTCTCTTGATTGGCTGAGGGGTAAAATTCCTCCTCTCTTGATTTGCTGAGGGGTAAAGTTCCTCCTCTACTGATTGGCTGAAGGCTAAAGTTCTTCCTCTCTTGATTGGCTGAACGCTAAAGTTCCTCCTCTCCTGATTGGCTGAAGGCTAAATTTCCTCCTCTCCTGATTGGCTGAAGGCTATAATTCCTCCTCTCTTGATTGGCTGAAGGCTTAAGTTCCTCCTCTCCTGATTCGCTGAGGGGTAAAGGTCCTCCTCTCTTGATTGGCTGAGGGGTAAAGTTCCTCCTCTCTTGATTGGCTGAGGGGTAAAGTTCCTCCTCTCTTGATTGGCTGAGGCATGAAGTTCCTCCTCTCTTGATTTGCTGAGGGGTAAAGTTCCTCCTCTACTGATTGGCTGAAGGCTAAAGTTCTTCCTCTCTTGATTGGCTGAAGGCTAAGGTTCCTCCTCTCCTGATTGGCTGAAGGCTAAAGTTCCTCCTCTCCTGATTGGCTGAAGGCTATAATTCCTCCTCTCTTGATTGGCTGAAGGCTTAAGTTCCTCTTCTCCTGATTCGCTGAGGGGTAAAGGTCCTCCTCTCTTGATTGGCTGAGGGTTAAAGTTCCTCCTCTCCTGATTGGCTGAAGGCTAAAGTTCCTCCTCTCTTCATTGGCGGAGGGTTAAAGTTCCTCCTCTCCTCATTGGCTGAGGGTTAAAGTTCCTCCTCTCCTCATTGGTTGAGTGTTAAAGTTCGTCCTCTCTTGATTTGCTGAAGGCTAAAGTTCCTCCTCTCTTGATTGGCTGATGGTTAAAGTTCCTCCTCTCTTGATTGAATGAGGGGTAAAGTTCCTCCTCTCTTGATTGGCTGAAGATTAAAGTTCCTCCTCTCTTGATTGGTTGATGGTTAAAGTTCCTCCTCTCTTGATTGGCTGAGGGGTAAAGTTCCTCCTCTCTTGATTGGCTGAAGATTAAAGTTACTCCTCTCCTCATTGGCTGAGGGTTAAAGTTCCTCCTCTTCTGATTGGCTGAAGGCTAAAGTTCCTCCTCTCTTCATTGGTGGAGGGTTAAAGTTCCTCCTCTCCTCATTGGCTGAGGGTTAAAACTGCTCCTCTCCTCATTGGTTGAGGGTTAAAGTTCCTCCTCCCTTCATTGGCTGAAGGCTAAAGTTCCTCCTCTCTTGATTGGCTGATGGTTAAAGTTCCTCCTCTCTTGATTGGCTGAAGGGTAAAGTTCCTCCTCTCTTGATTGGCTGAGGGGTAGAATTCCTCCTCTATTGATTGGCTGAGGGGTAAAGTTCCTCCTCTCTTGATTGGCTGAAGATTAAAGTTCCTCCTCTCTTGAATGGCTGATGGTTAAAGTTCCTCCTCTCTTGATTGGCTGAGGCATGAAATTCCTCCTCTCTTGATTTGCTGAGGGGTAAAGTTCCTCCTCTACTGATTGGCTGAAGGCTAAAGTTCTTCCTCTCTTGATTGGCTGAAGGCTAAAGTTCCTCCTCTCCTGATTGGCTGAGGGGTAAAGGTCCTCCTCTCTTGATTGGCTGAAGGCTTAAGTTCCTCCTCTCCTGATTCGCTGAGGGGTAAAGGTCCTCCTCTCTTGATTGGCTGAGGGTTAAAGTTCCTCCTCTCCTGATTGGCTGAAGGCTAAAGTTCCTCCTCTCTTCATTGGCGGAGGGTTAAAGTTCCTCCTCTCCTCATTGGCTGAGGGTTAAAGTTCCTCCTCTCCTCATTGGTTGAGGGTTAAAGTTCCTCCTCTCTTGATTGGCTGATGGTTAAAGTTCCTCCTCTCTTGATTGACTGAGGGGTAAAGTTCCTCCTCTCTTGATTGGCTGAAGATTAATGTTCCTCCTCTCTTGATTGGTTGATGGTTAAAGTTCCTCCTCTCTTGATTGGCTGAGGGGTAAAGTTCCTCCTCTCCTGATTGGCTGAAGATAAAAGTTACTCCTCTCCTCATTGGCTGAGGGTTAAAGTTCCTCCTCTCCTCATTGGCTGAGGGTTAAAGTTACTCCTCTCTTCATTGGCTGAGGGTTAAAGTTCCTCCTCTCCTCATTGGCTGAGGGTTAAAGTTACTCCTCTCTTCATTGGCTGAGGGTTAAAGTTCCTCCTCTCTTGATTGGCCGAGGGGTAAAGTTCCTCCTCTCTTGATTGGCTGAGGGGTAAAATTCCTCCTCTGTTGATTGGCTGAGGGGTAAAGTTCCTCCTCTCTTGATTGGCTGATGGTTAAAGTTCCTCCTCTCTTGATTGGCTGAGGGGTAAAGTTCCTCCTCTCTTGATTGGCTGATGGTTAAAGTTCCTCCTCTCTTGATTGGCTGAGGGGTAAAGTTCTTCCTCTCTTGATTGGCTGAGGGTTAAAGTTCCTCCTCTCTTGATTGGCTGAAGATTAAAGTTCCTCCTCTCTTGATTGGCTGATGGTTAAAGTTCCTCCTCTCTTGATTGGCTTAGGGGTAAAGTTCCTCCTCTCTTGATTGGCTGAGGGTTAAAGTTCCTCCTATTGTCATTGGCTGAGGGTTAAAGTTACTCCTCTCTTCATTGGCTGAGCGTTAAAGTTCCTCCTCTCCTCATTGGCTGAGGGTTAAAGTTACTTCTCTCTTCATTGGCTTAGGGTTAAAGTTCCTCCTCTCTTGATTAGCTGAGGGTTAAAGTTCCTCCTCTCTTGGTTGGCTGAGGGGTAAAATTCCTCCTCTCTTGATTTGCTGAGGGGTAAAGTTCCTCCTCTACTGATTGGCTGAAGGCTAAAGTTCTTCCTCTCTTGATTGGCTGAAGGCTAAAGTTCCTCCTCTCCTGATTGGCTGAAGGCTAAATTTCCTCCTCTCCTGATTGGCTGAAGGCTATAATTCCTCCTCTCTTGATTGGCTGAAGGCTTAAGTTCCTCCTCTCCTGATTCGCTGAGGGGTAAAGGTCCTCCTCTCTTGATTGGCTGAGGGTTAAAGTTCCTCCTCTCCTGATTGGCTGAAGGCTAAAGTTCCTACTCTCCTCATTGGTTGAGGGTTAAAGTTCCTCCTCTCTTGATTGGCTGATGGTTGAAGTTCCTCCTCTCTTGATTAACTGAGGGGTAAAGTTCCTCCTCTCTTGATTGGCTGAAGATTAATGTTCCTCCTCTCTTGATTGGTTGATGGTTAAAGTTCCTCCTCTCTTGATTGGCATAGGGGTAAAGTTCCTCCTCTCTTGATTGGCTGAAGATAAAAGTTACTCCTCTCCTCATTGGCTGAGGGTTAAAGTTCCTCCTCTCCTCATTGGCTGAGGGTTAAAGTTACTCCTCTCTTCATTGGCTGAGGGTTAAAGTTCCTCCTCTCCTCATTGGCTGAGGGTTAAAGTTACTCCTCTCTTCATTGGCTGAGGGTTAAAGTTCCTCCTCCCCTCATTGGCTGAGGGTTAAAGTTACTCCTCTCTTCATTGGCTGAGGGTTAAAGTTCCTCCTCTCTTGATTGGCCGAGGGGTAAAATTCCTCCTCTGTTGATTGGCTGAGGGGTAAAGTTCCTCCTCTCTTGATTGGCTGATGGTTAAAGTTCCTCCTCTCTTGATTGGCTGAGGGGTAAAGTTCCTCCTCTCTTGATTGGCTGATGGTTAAAGTTCCTCCTCTCTTGATTGGCTGAGGGGTAAAGTTCTTCCTCTCTTGATTGGCTGAGGGTTAAAGTTCCTCCTCTCTTGATTGGCTGAAGATTAAAGTTCCTCCTCTCTTGATTGGCTGATGGTTAAAGTTCCTCCTCTCTTGATTGGCTTAGGGGTAAAGTTCCTCCTCTCTTGATTGGCTGAGGGTTAAAGTTCCTCCTATTGTCATTGGCTGAGGGTTAAAGTTACTCCTCTCTTCATTGGCTGAGCGTTAAAGTTCCTCCTCTCCTCATTGGCTGAGGGTTAAAGTTACTTCTCTCTTCATTGGCTGAGGGTTAAAGTTCCTCCTCTCTTGATTAGCTGAGGGGTAAAGTTCCTCCTCTCTTGATTGGCTGATGGTTAAAGTTCCTCCTCTCTTGATTGGCTGAGGGGTAAAGTTCCTCCTCTCTTGATTGGCTGATGGTTAAAGTTCCTCCTCTCTTGATTGGCTGAGGGGTAAAGTTCTTCCTCTCTTGATTGGCTGAGGGTTAAAGTTCCTCCTCTCTTGATTGGCTGAAGATTAAAGTTCCTCCTCTCTTGATTGGCTGATGGTTAAAGTTCCTCCTCTCTTGATTGGCTTAGGGGTAAAGTTCCTCCTCTCTTGATTGGCTGAGGGTTAAAGTTCCTCCTATTGTCATTGGCTGAGGGTTAAAGTTACTCCTCTCTTCATTGGCTGAGCGTTAAAGTTCCTCCTCTCCTCATTGGCTGAGGGTTAAAGTTACTTCTCTCTTCATTGGCTGAGGGTTAAAGTTCCTCCTCTCTTGATTAGCTGAGGGGTAAAATTCCTCCTCTCTTGATTTGCTGAGGGGTAAAGTTCCTCCTCTACTGATTGGCTGAAGGCTAAAGTTCTTCCTCTCTTGATTGGCTGAAGGCTAAAGTTCCTCCTCTCCTGATTGGCTGAAGGCTAAATTTCCTCCTCTCCTGATTGGCTGAAGGCTATAATTCCTCCTCTCTTGATTGGCTGAAGGCTTAAGTTCCTCCTCTCCTGATTCGCTGAGGGGTAAAGATCCTCCTCTCTTGATTGGCTGAGGGTTAAAGTTCCTCCTCTCCTGATTGGCTGAAGGCTAAAGTTCCTCCTCTCTTCATTGGCGGAGGGTTAAAGTTCCTCCTCTCCTCATTGGCTGAGGGTTGAAGTTCCTCCTCTCTTGATTGAATGAGGGGTAAAGTTCCTCCTCTCTTGATTGGCTGAAGATTAAAGTTCCTCCTCTCTTGATTGGTTGATGGTTAAAGTTCCTCCTCTCTTGATTGGCTGAGGGGTAAAGTTCCTCCTCTCTTGATTGGCTGAAGATTAAAGTTACTCCTCTCCTCATTGGCTGAGGGTTAAAGTTCCTCCTCTTCTGATTGGCTGAAGGCTAAAGTTCCTCCTCTCTTCATTGGTGGAGGGTTAAAGTTCCTCCTCTCCTCATTGGCTGAGGGTTAAAACTGCTCCTCTCCTCATTGGTTGAGGGTTAAAGTTCCTCCTCCCTTCATTGGCTGAAGGCTAAAGTTCCTCCTCTCTTGATTGGCTGATGGTTAAAGTTCCTCCTCTCTTGATTGGCTGAAGGGTAAAGTTCCTCCTCTCTTGATTGGCTGAGGGGTAGAATTCCTCCTCTATTGATTGGCTGAGGGGTAAAGTTCCTCCTCTCTTGATTGGCTGAAGATTAAAGTTCCTCCTCTCTTGAATGGCTGATGGTTAAAGTTCCTCCTCTCTTGATTGGCTGAGGCATGAAATTCCTCCTCTCTTGATTTGCTGAGGGGTAAAGTTCCTCCTCTACTGATTGGCTGAAGGCTAAAGTTCTTCCTCTCTTGATTGGCTGAAGGCTAAAGTTCCTCCTCTCCTGATTGGCTGAGGGGTAAAGGTCCTCCTCTCTTGATTGGCTGAAGGCTTAAGTTCCTCCTCTCCTGATTCGCTGAGGGGTAATGGTCCTCCTCTCTTGATTGGCTGAGGGTTAAAGTTCCTCCTCTCCTGATTGGCTGAAGGCTAAAGTTCCTCCTCTCTTCATTGGCGGAGGGTTAAAGTTCCTCCTCTCCTCATTGGCTGAGGGTTAAAGTTCCTCCTCTCCTCATTGGTTGAGGGTTAAAGTTCCTCCTCTCTTGATTGGCTGATGGTTAAAGTTCCTCCTCTCTTGATTGACTGAGGGGTAAAGTTCCTCCTCTCTTGATTGGCTGAAGATTAATGTTCCTCCTCTCTTGATTGGTTGATGGTTAAAGTTCCTCCTCTCTTGATTGGCTGAGGGGTAAAGTTCCTCCTCTCTTGATTGGCTGAAGATAAAAGTTACTCCTCTCCTCATTGGCTGAGGGTTAAAGTTCCTCCTCTCCTCATTGGCTGAGGGTTAAAGTTACTCCTCTCTTCATTGGCTGAGGGTTAAAGTTCCTCCTCTCCTCATTGGCTGAGGGTTAAAGTTACTCCTCTCTTCATTGGCTGAGGGTTAAAGTTCCTCCTCTCTTGATTGGCCGAGGGGTAAAGTTCCTCCTCTCTTGATTGGCTGAGGGGTAAAATTCCTCCTCTGTTGATTGGCTGAAGGGTAAAGTTCCTCCTCTCTTGATTGGCTGATGGTTAAAGTTCCTCCTCTCTTGATTGGCTGAGGGGTAAAGTTCCTCCTCTCTTGATTGGCTGATGGTTAAAGTTCCTCCTCTCTTGATTGGCTGAGGGGTAAAGTTCTTCCTCTCTTGATTGGCTGAGGGTTAAAGTTCCTCCTCTCTTGATTGGCTGAAGATTAAAGTTCCTCCTCTCTTGATTGGCTGATGGTTAAAGTTCCTCCTCTCTTGATTGGCTTAGGGGTAAAGTTCCTCCTCTCTTGATTGGCTGAGGGTTAAAGTTCCTCCTATTGTCATTGGCTGAGGGTTAAAGTTACTCCTCTCTTCATTGGCTGAGCGTTAAAGTTCCTCCTCTCCTCATTGGCTGAGGGTTAAAGTTACTTCTCTCTTCATTGGCTGAGGGTTAAAGTTCCTCCTCTCTTGATTAGCTGAGGGTTAAAGTTCCTCCTCTCTTGATTGGCTGAGGGGTAAAATTCCTCCTCTCTTGATTTGCTGAGGGGTAAAGTTCCTCCTCTACTGATTGGCTGAAGGCTAAAGTTCTTCCTCTCTTGATTGGCTGAAGGCTAAAGTTCCTCCTCTCCTGATTGGCTGAAGGCTAAATTTCCTCCTCTCCTGATTGGCTGAAGGCTATAATTCCTCCTCTCTTGATTGGCTGAAGGCTTAAGTTCCTCCTCTCCTGATTCGCTGAGGGGTAAAGGTCCTCCTCTCTTGATTGGCTGAGGGTTAAAGTTCCTCCTCTCCTGATTGGCTGAAGGCTAAAGTTCCTCCTCTCCTCATTGGTTGAGGGTTAAAGTTCCTCCTCTCTTGATTGGCTGATGGTTGAAGTTCCTCCTCTCTTGATTGACTGAGGGGTAAAGTTCCTCCTCTCTTGATTGGCTGAAGATTAATGTTCCTCCTCTCTTGATTGGTTGATGGTTAAAGTTCCTCCTCTCTTGATTGGCATAGGGGTAAAGTTCCTCCTCTCTTGATTGGCTGAAGATAAAAGTTACTCCTCTCCTCATTGGCTGAGGGTTAAAGTTCCTCCTCTCCTCATTGGCTGAGGGTTAAAGTTACTCCTCTCTTCATTGGCTGAGGGTTAAAGTTCCTCCTCCCCTCATTGGCTGAGGGTTAAAGTTACTCCTCTCTTCATTGGCTGAGGGTTAAAGTTCCTCCTCTCTTGATTGGCCGAGGGGTAAAGTTCCTCCTCTCTTGATTGGCTGAGGGGTAAAATTCCTCCTCTGTTGATTGGCTGAGGGGTAAAGTTCCTCCTCTCTTGATTGGCTGATGGTTAAAGTTCCTCCTCTCTTGATTGGCTGAGGGGTAAAGTTCCTCCTCTCTTGATTGGCTGATGGTTAAAGTTCCTCCTCTCTTGATTGGCTGAGGGGTAAAGTTCTTCCTCTCTTGATTGGCTGAGGGTTAAAGTTCCTCCTCTCTTGATTGGCTGAAGATTAAAGTTCCTCCTCTCTTGATTGGCTGATGGTTAAAGTTCCTCCTCTCTTGATTGGCTTAGGGGTAAAGTTCCTCCTCTCTTGATTGGCTGAGGGTTAAAGTTCCTCCTATTGTCATTGGCTGAGGGTTAAAGTTACTCCTCTCTTCATTGGCTGAGCGTTAAAGTTCCTCCTCTCCTCATTGGCTGAGGGTTAAAGTTACTTCTCTCTTCATTGGCTGAGGGTTAAAGTTCCTCCTCTCTTGATTAGCTGAGGGGTAAAATTCCTCCTCTCTTGATTTGCTGAGGGGTAAAGTTCCTCCTCTACTGATTGGCTGAAGGCTAAAGTTCTTCCTCTCTTGATTGGCTGAAGGCTAAAGTTCCTCCTCTCCTGATTGGCTGAAGGCTAAATTTCCTCCTCTCCTGATTGGCTGAAGGCTATAATTCCTCCTCTCTTGATTGGCTGAAGGCTTAAGTTCCTCCTCTCCTGATTCGCTGAGGGGTAAAGGTCCTCCTCTCTTGATTGGCTGAGGGTTAAAGTTCCTCCTCTCCTGATTGGCTGAAGGCTAAAGTTCCTCCTCTCTTCATTGGCGGAGGGTTAAAGTTCCTCCTCTCCTCATTGGCTGAGGGTTGAAGTTCCTCCTCTCTTGATTGAATGAGGGGTAAAGTTCCTCCTCTCTTGATTGGCTGAAGATTAAAGTTCCTCCTCTCTTGATTGGTTGATGGTTAAAGTTCCTCCTCTCTTGATTGGCTGAGGGGTAAAGTTCCTCCTCTCTTGATTGGCTGAAGATTAAAGTTACTCCTCTCCTCATTGGCTGAGGGTTAAAGTTCCTCCTCTTCTGATTGGCTGAAGGCTAAAGTTCCTCCTCTCTTCATTGGTGGAGGGTTAAAGTTCCTCCTCTCCTCATTGGCTGAGGGTTAAAACTGCTCCTCTCCTCATTGGTTGAGGGTTAAAGTTCCTCCTCCCTTCATTGGCTGAAGGCTAAAGTTCCTCCTCTCTTGATTGGCTGATGGTTAAAGTTCCTCCTCTCTTGATTGGCTGAAGGGTAAAGTTCCTCCTCTCTTGATTGGCTGAGGGGTAGAATTCCTCCTCTATTGATTGGCTGAGGGGTAAAGTTCCTCCTCTCTTGATTGGCTGAAGATTAAAGTTCCTCCTCTCTTGATTGGCTGATGGTTAAAGTTCCTCCTCTCTTGATTGGCTGAGGCATGAAATTCCTCCTCTCTTGATTTGCTGAGGGGTAAAGTTCCTCCTCTACTGATTGGCTGAAGGCTAAAGTTCTTCCTCTCTTGATTGGCTGAAGGCTAAAGTTCCTCCTCTCCTGATTGGCTGAGGGGTAAAGGTCCTCCTCTCTTGATTGGCTGAAGGCTTAAGTTCCTCCTCTCCTGATTCGCTGAGGGGTAAAGGTCCTCCTCTCTTGATTGGCTGAGGGTTAAAGTTCCTCCTCTCCTGATTGGCTGAAGGCTAAAGTTCCTCCTCTCTTCATTGGCGGAGGGTTAAAGTTCCTCCTCTCCTCATTGGCTGAGGGTTAAAGTTCCTCCTCTCCTCATTGGTTGAGGGTTAAAGTTCCTCCTCTCTTGATTGGCTGATGGTTAAAGTTCCTCCTCTCTTGATTGACTGAGGGGTAAAGTTCCTCCTCTCTTGATTGGCTGAAGATTAATGTTCCTCCTCTCTTGATTGGTTGATGGTTAAAGTTCCTCCTCTCTTGATTGGCTGAGGGGTAAAGTTCCTCCTCTCTTGATTGGCTGAAGATAAAAGTTACTCCTCTCCTCATTGGCTGAGGGTTAAAGTTCCTCCTCTCCTCATTGGCTGAGGGTTAAAGTTACTCCTCTCTTCATTGGCTGAGGGTTAAAGTTCCTCCTCTCCTCATTGGCTGAGGGTTAAAGTTACTCCTCTCTTCATTGGCTGAGGGTTAAAGTTCCTCCTCCCCTCATTGGCTGAGGGTTAAAGTTACTCCTCTCTTCATTGGCTGAGGGTTAAAGTTCCTCCTCTCTTGATTGGCCGAGGGGTAAAGTTCCTCCTCTCTTGATTGACTGAGGGGTAAAATTCCTCCTCTGTTGATTGGCTGAGGGGTAAAGTTCCTCCTCTCTTGATTGGCTGATGGTTAAAGTTCCTCCTCTCTTGATTGGCTGAGGGGTAAAGTTCCTCCTCTCTTGATTGGCTGATGGTTAAAGTTCCTCCTCTCTTGATTGGCTGAGGGGTAAAGTTCTTCCTCTCTTGATTGGCTGAGGGTTAAAGTTCCTCCTCTCTTGATTGGCTGAAGATTAAAGTTCCTCCTCTCTTGATTGGCTGATGGTTAAAGTTCCTCCTCTCTTGATTGGCTTAGGGGTAAAGTTCCTCCTCTCTTGATTGGCTGAGGGTTAAAGTTCCTCCTATTGTCATTGGCTGAGGGTTAAAGTTACTCCTCTCTTCATTGGCTGAGCGTTAAAGTTCCTCCTCTCCTCATTGGCTGAGGGTTAAAGTTACTTCTCTCTTCATTGGCTGAGGGTTAAAGTTCCTCCTCTCTTGATTAGCTGAGGGTTAAAGTTCCTCCTCTCTTGATTGGCTGAGGGGTAAAATTCCTCCTCTCTTGATTTGCTGAGGGGTAAAGTTCCTCCTCTACTGATTGGCTGAAGGCTAAAGTTCTTCCTCTCTTGATTGGCTGAAGGCTAAAGTTCCTCCTCTCCTGATTGGCTGAAGGCTAAATTTCCTCCTCTCCTGATTGGCTGAAGGCTACAATTCCTCCTCTCTTGATTGGCTGAAGGCTTAAGTTCCTCCTCTCCTGATTCGCTGAGGGGTAAAGGTCCTCCTCTCTTGATTGGCTGAGGGTTAAAGTTCCTCCTCTCCTTATTGGCTGAAGGCTAAAGTTCCTCCTCTCCTCATTGGTTGAGGGTTAAAGTTCCTCCTCTCTTGATTGGCTGATGGTTAAAGTTCCTCCTCTCTTGATTGACTGAGGGGTAAAGTTCCTCCTCTCTTGATTGGCTGAAGATTAATGTTCCTCCTCTCTTGATTGGTTGATGGTTAAAGTTCCTCCTCTCTTGATTGGCTGAGGGGTAAAGTTCCTCCTCTCTTGATTGGCTGAAGATAAAAGTTACTCCTCTCCTCATTGGCTGAGGGTTAAAGTTCCTCCTCTCCTCATTGGCTGAGGGTTAAAGTTACTCCTCTCTTCATTGGCTGAGGGTTAAAGTTCCTCCTCTCCTCATTGGCTGAGGGTTAAAGTTACTCCTCTCTTCATTGGCTGAGGGTTAAAGTTCCTCCTCCCCTCATTGGCTGAGGGTTAAAGTTACTCCTCTCTTCATTGGCTGAGGGTTAAAGTTCCTCCTCTCTTGATTGGCCGAGGGGTAAAGTTCCTCCTCTCTTGATTGGCTGAGGGGTAAAATTCCTCCTCTGTTGATTGGCTGAGGGGTAAAGTTCCTCCTCTCTTGATTGGCTGATGGTTAAAGTTCCTCCTCTCTTGATTGGCTGAGGGGTAAAGTTCCTCCTCTCTTGATTGGCTGATGGTTAAAGTTCCTCCTCTCTTGATTGGCTGAGGGGTAAAGTTCTTCCTCTCTTGATTGGCTGAGGGTTAAAGTTCCTCCTCTCTTGATTGGCTGAAGATTAAAGTTCCTCCTCTCTTGATTGGCTGATG
Source organism: Cyprinodon diabolis (assembly GCA_030533445.1). Lineage (NCBI taxonomy): Eukaryota > Metazoa > Chordata > Actinopteri > Cyprinodontiformes > Cyprinodontidae > Cyprinodon > Cyprinodon diabolis. The sequence goes on along the minus strand of JARPUW010000070.1, from coordinate 138,150 downwards.
GTTAAAGTACCTCCTCTCTTGATTGGCTTAGGGGTAAAGTTCCTCCTCTCTTGATTAGCTGAGGGTTAAAGTTCCTCCTATTGTCATTGGCTGAGGGTTAAAGTTACTCCTCTCTTCATTGGCTGAGCGTTAAAGTTCCTCCTCTCCTCATTGGCTGAGGGTTAAAGTTACTTCTCTCTTCATTGGCTGAGGGTTAAAGTTCCTCCTCTCTTGATTAGCTGAGGGGTAAAATTCCTCCTCTCTTGATTTGCTGAGGGGTAAAGTTCCTCCTCTACTGATTGGCTGAAGGCTAAAGTTCTTCCTCTCTTGATTGGCTGAAGGCTAAAGTTCCTCCTCTCCTGATTGGCTGAAGGCTAAATTTCCTCCTCTCCTGATTGGCTGAAGGCTATAATTCCTCCTCTCTTGATTGGCTGAAGGCTTAAGTTCCTCCTCTCCTGATTCGCTGAGGGGTAAAGGTCCTCCTCTCTTGATTGGCTGAGGGTTAAAGTTCCTCCTCTCCTGATTGGCTGAAGGCTAAAGTTCCTCCTCTCTTCATTGGCGGAGGGTTAAAGTTCCTCCTCTCCTCATTGGCTGAGGGTTAAAGTTCCTCCTCTCTTGATTGAATGAGGGGTAAAGTTCCTCCTCTCTTGATTGGCTGAAGATTAAAGTTCCTCCTCTCTTGATTGGTTGATGGTTAAAGTTCCTCCTCTCTTGATTGGCTGAGGGGTAAAGTTCCTCCTCTCTTGATTGGCTGAAGATTAAAGTTACTCCTCTGCTCATTGGCTGAGGGTTAAAGTTCCTCCTCTTCTGATTGGCTGAAGGCTAAAGTTCCTCCTCTCCTCATTGGCTGAGGGTTAAAACTGCTCCTCTCCTCATTGGTTGAGGGTTAAAGTTCCTCCTCTCTTCATTGGCTGAAGGCTAAAGTTCCTCCTCTCTTGATTGGCTGATGGTTAAAGTTCCTCCTCTCTTGATTGGCTGAGGGGTAAAGTTCCTCCTCTCTTGATTGGCTGAGGGGTAGAATTCCTCCTCTATTGATTGGCTGAGGGGTAAAGTTCCTCCTCTCTTGATTGGCTGAAGATTAAAGTTCCTCCTCTCTTGATTGGCTGATGGTTAAAGGTCCCCCTCTTTTGATTGGCTGAAGGCTTAAGTTCCTCCTCTCCTGATTCGCTGAGGGGTAAAGGTCCTCCTCTCTTGATTGGCTGAGGGTTAAAGTTCCTCCTCTCCTGATTGGCTGAAGGCTAAAGTTCCTCCTCTCTTCATTGGCGCAGGGTTAAAGTTCCTCCTCTCCTCATTGGCTGAGGGTTAAAGTTCCTCCTCTCCTCATTGGTTGAGGGTTAAAGTTCCTCCTCTCTTGATTGGCTGATGGTTAAAGTTCCTCCTCTCTTGATTGAATGAGGGGTAAAGTTCCTCCTCTCTTGATTGGCTGAAGATTAATGTTCCTCCTCTCTTGATTGGCTGAAGGCTTAAGTTCCTCCTCTCCTGATTGGCTGAGGGGTAAAGGTCCTCCTCTCTTGATTCGCTGAGGGTTAAAGTTCCTCCTCTCTTGATTGGCTGAGGGTTAAAGTTCCTCCTCTTCTGATTGGCTGAAGGCTAAAGTTCCTCCTCTCTTCATTGGCGGAGGGTTAAAGTTCCTCCTCTCCTCATTGGTTGAGGGTTAAAGTTCCTCCTCTCTTGATTGGCTGAAGGCTAAAGTTCCTCCTCTCCTCATTGGCTGAGGGTTAAAGTTCCTCCTCTCCTCATTGGTTGAGGGTTAAAGTTCCTCCTCTCTTGATTGGCTGAAGGCTAAAGTTCCTCCTCTCTTGATTGGCTGATGGTTAAAGTTCCTCCTCTCTTGATTGGCTGAGGGGTAAAGTTCCTCCTCTCTTGATTGGCTGAGGGGTAAAGTTCCTCCTCTCTTGATTGGCTGAGGCATGAAGTTCCTCCTCTCTTGATTTGCTGAGGGGTAAAGTTCCTCCTCTACTGATTGTCTGAAGGCTAAAGTTCTTCCTCTCTTGATTGGCTGAAGGCTAAAGTTCCTCCTCTCCTGATTGGCTGAAGGCTAAAGTTCCTCCTCTCCTGATTGGCTGAAGGCTATAATTCCTCCTCTCTTGATTGGCTGAAGGCTTAAGTTCCTCCTCTCCTGATTCGCTGAGGGGTAAAGGTCCTCCTCTCTTGATTGGCTGAGGGTTAAAGTTCCTCCTCTCCTGATTGGCTGAAGGCTAAAGTTCCTCCTCTCTTCATTGGCGGAGGGTTAAAGTTCCTCCTCTCCTCATTGGCTGAGGGTTAAAGTTCCTCCTCTCTTCATTGGTTGAGGGTTAAAGTTCGTCCTCTCTTGATTTGCTGAAGGCTAAAGTTCCTCCTCTCTTGATTGGCTGATGGTTAAAGTTCCTCCTCTCTTGATTGAATGAGGGGTAAAGTTCCTCCTCTCTTGATTGGCTGAAGATTAAAGTTCCTCCTCTCTTGATTGGTTGATGGTTAAAGTTCCTCCTCTATTGATTGGCTGAGGGGTAAAGTTCCTCCTCTCTTGATTGGCTGAAGATTAAAGTTACTCCTCTCCTCATTGGCTGAGGGTTAAAGTTCCTCCTCTTCTGATTGGCTGAAGGCTAAAGTTCCTCCTCTCTTCATTGGTGGAGGGTTAAAGTTCCTCCTCTCCTCATTGGCTGAGGGTTAAAACTGCTCCTCTCCTCATTGGTTGAGGGTTAAAGTTCCTCCTCCCTTCATTGGCTGAAGGCTAAAGTTCCTCCTCTCTTGATTGGCTGATGGTTAAAGTTCCTCCTCTCTTGATTGGCTGAGGGGTAAAGTTCCTCCTCTCTTGATTGGCTGAGGGGTAGAATTCCTCCTCTATCTATTGGCTAAGGGGTAAAGTTCCTCCTCTCTTGATTGGCTGAAGATTAAAGTTCCTCCTCTCTTGATTGGCTGATGGTTAAAGTTCCTCCTCTCTTGATTGGCTGAGGCATGAAGTTCCTCCTCTCTTGATTTGCTGAGGGGTAAAGTTCCTCCTCTACTGATTGGCTGAAGGCTAAAGTTCTTCCTCTCTTGATTGGCTGAAGGCTACAGTTCCTCCTCCCTTCATTGGCTGAAGGCTAAAGTTCCTCCTCTCTTGATTGGCTGATGGTTAAAGTTCCTCCTCTCTTGATTGGCTGAGGGGTAAAGTTCCTCCTCTCTTGATTGGCTGAGGGGTAGAATTCCTCCTCTATTGATTGGCTAAGGGGTAAAGTTCCTCCTCTCTTGATTGGCTGAAGATTAAAGTTCCTCCTCTCTTGATTGGCTGATGGTTAAAGTTCCTCCTCTCTTGATTGGCTGAGGCATGAAGTTCCTCCTCTCTTGATTTGCTGAGGGGTAAAGTTCCTCCTCTACTGATTGGCTGAAGGCTAAAGTTCTTCCTCTCTTGATTGGCTGAAGGCTACAGTTCCTCCTCTCCTGATTGGCTGAGGGGTAAAGGTCCTCCTCTCTTGATTGGCTGAAGGCTTAAGTTCCTCCTCTCCTGATTCGCTGAGGGGTAAAGGTCCTCCTCTCTTGATTGGCTGAGGGTTAAAGTTCCTCCTCTCCTGATTGGCTGAAGGCTAAAGTTCCTCCTCTCTTCATTGGCGGAGGGTTAAAGTTCCTCCTCTCCTCATTGGCTGAGGGTTAAAGTTCCTCCTCTCTTGATTGGCTGATGGTTAAAGTTCCTCCTCTCTTGATTGAATGAGGGGTAACGTTCCTCCTCTCTTGATTGGCTGAAGATTAATGTTCCTCCTCTCTTGATTGGTTGATGGTTAAAGTTCCTCCTCTCTTGATTGGCTGAGGGGTAAAGTTCCTCCTCTCTTGATTGGCTGAAGATAAAAGTTACTCCTCTCCTCATTGGCTGAGGGTTAAAGTTCCTCCTCTCCTCATTGGCTGAGGGTTAAAGTTACTCCTCTCTTCATTGGCTGAGGGTTAAAGTTCCTCCTCTCCTCATTGGCTGAGGGTTAAAGATACTCCTCTCTTCATTGGCTGAGGGTTAAAGTTCCTCCTCCCCTCATTGGCTGAGGGTTAAAGTTCCTCCTCTCTTCATTGGCTGAGGGTTAAAGTTCCTCCTCTCTTGATATGCCAAGGGGTAAAGTTCCTCCTCTCTTGATTGGCTGAGGGGTAAAATTCCTCCTCTGTTGATTGGCTGAGGGGTAAAGTTCCTCCTCTCTTGATTGGCTGATGGTTAAAGTTCCTCCTCTCTTGATTGGCTGAGGGGTAAAGTTCCTCCTCTCTTGATTGGCTGATGGTTAAAGTTCCTCCTCTCTTGATTGGCTGAGGGGTAAAGTTCTTCCTCTCTTGATTGGCTGAGGGTTAAAGTTCCTCCTCTCTTGATTGGCTGAAGATTAAAGTTCCTCCTCTCTTGATTGGCTGATGGTTAAAGTTCCTCCTCTCTTGATTGGCCTAGGGGTAAAGTTCCTCCTCTCTTGATTGGCTGATGGTTAAAGTTCCTCCTCTCTTGATTGGCTGAGGGTTAAAGTTCCTCCTATTGTCATTGGCTGAGGGTTAAAGTTACTCCTCTCTTCATTGGCTGAGCGTTAAAGTTCCTCCTCTCCTCATTGGCTGAGAGTTAAAGTTACTTCTCTCTTCATTGGCTGAGGGTTAAAGTTCCTCCTCTCTTGATTAGCTGAGGGTTAAAGTTCCTCCTCTCTTGATTTGCTGAGGGGTAAAGTTCCTCCTCTACTGATTGGCTGAAGGCTAAAGTTCTTCCTCTCTTGATTGGCTGAAGGCTAAAGTTCCTCCTCTCCTGATTGGCTGAAGGCTAAATTTCCTCCTCTCCTGATTGGCTGAAGGCTATAATTCCTCCTCTCTTGATTGGCTGAAGGCTTAAGTTCCTCCTCTCCTGATTCGCTGAGGGGTAAAGGTCCTCCTCTCTTGATTGGCTGAGGGTTAAAGTTTCTCCTGTCCTGATTGGCTGAAGGCTAAAGTTCCTCCTCTCTTCATTGGCGGAGGGTTAAAGTTCCTCCTCTCCTCATTGGCTGAGGGTTAAAGTTTCTCCTCTCTTGATTGAATGAGGGGTAAAGTTCCTCCTCTCTTGATTGGCTGAAGATTAAAGTTCCTCCTCTCTTGATTGGTTGATGGTTAAAGTTCCTCCTCTCTTGATTGGCTGAGGGGTAAAGTTCCTCCTCTCTTGATTGGCTGAAGATTAAAGTTACTCCTCTCCTCATTGGCTGAGGGTTAAAGTTCCTCCTCTTCTGATTGGCTGAAGGCTAAAGTTCCTCCTCTCTTCATTGGTGGAGGGTTAAAGTTCCTCCTCTCCTCATTGGCTGAGGGTTAAAACTGCTCCTCTCCTCATTGGTTGAGGGTTAAAGTTCCTCCTCTCTTCATTGGCTGAAGGCTAAAGTTCCTCCTCTCTTGATTGGCTGATGGTTAAAGTTCCTCCTCTCTTGATTGGCTGAGGGGTAAAGTTCCTCCTCTCTTGATTGGCTGAGCGGTAGTTTTCCTCCTCTATTGATTGGCTGAGGGGTAAAGTTCCTCCTCTCTTGATTGGCTGAAGATTAAAGTTCCTCCTCTCTTGATTGGCTGATGGTTAAAGTTCCTCCTCTCTTGATTGGCTGAGGCATGAAGTTCCTCCTCTCTTGATTTGCTGAGGGGCAAAGTTCCTCCTCTACTGATTGGCTGAAGGCTAAAGTTCTTCCTCTCTTGATTGGCTGAAGGCTAAAGTTCCTCCTCTCCTGATTGGCTGAGGGGTAAAGGTCCTCCTCTCTTGATTGGCTGAAGGCTTAAGTTCCTCCTCTCCTGATTCGCTGAGGGGTAAAGGTCCTCCTCTCTTGATTGGCTGAGGGTTAAAGTTCCTCCTCTCCTGATTGGCTGAAGGCTAAAGTTCCTCCTTACTTCATTGGTGGAGGGTTAAAGTTCCTCCTCTCCTCATTGGCTGAGGGTTAAAGTTCCTCCTCTCCTCATTGGTTGAGGGTTAAAGTTCCTCCTCTCTTGATTGGCTGATGGTTAAAGTTCCTCCTCTCTTGATTGAATGAGGGGTAAAGTTCCTCCTCTCTTGATTGGCTGAAGATTAATGTTCCTCCTCTCTTGATTGGTTGATGGTTAAAGTTCCTCCTCTCTTGATTGGCTGAGGGGTAAAGTTCCTCCTCTCTTGATTGGCTGAAGATAAAAGTTACTCCTCTCCTCATTGGCTGAGGGTTAAAGTTCCTCCTCTCCTCATTGGCTGAGGGTTAAAGTTACTCCTCTCTTCATTGGCTGAGGGTTAAAGTTCCTCCTCTCCTCATTGGCTGAGGGTTAAAGTTACTCCTCTCTTCATTGGCTGAGGGTTAAAGTTCCTCCTCCCCTCATTGGCTGAGGGTTAAAGTTACTCCTCTCTTCATTGGCTGAGGGTTAAAGTTCCTCCTCTCTTGATTGGCCGAGGGGTAAAGTTCCTCCTCTCTTGATTGGCTGAGGGGTAAAATTCCTCCTCTGTTGATTGGCTGAGGGGTAAAGTTCCTCCTCTCTTGATTGGCTGATGGTTAAAGTTCCTCCTCTCTTGATTGGCTGAGGGGTAAAGTTCCTCCTCTCTTGATTGGCTGATGGTTAAAGTTCCTCCTCTCTTGATTGGCTGAGGGGTAAAGTTCCTCCTCTCTTGATTGGCTGAGGGTTAAAGTTCCTCCTCTCTTGATTGGCTGAAGATTAAAGTTCCTCCTCTCTTGATTGGCTGATGGTTAAAGTTCCTCCTCTCTTGATTGGCTTAGGGGTAAAGTTCCTCCTCTCTTGATTGGCTGATGGTTAAAGTTCCTCATCTCTTGATTGGCTGAGGGTTAAAGTTCCTCCTATTGTCATTGGCTGAGGGTTAAAGTTACTCCTCTCTTCATTGGCTGAGCGTTAAAGTTCCTCCTCTCCTCATTGGCTGAGGGTTAAAGTTACTTCTCTCTTCATTGGCTGAGGGTTAAAGTTCCTCCTCTCTTGATTAGCTGAGGGTTAAAATTCCTCCTCTCTTGATTGGCTGAGGGGTAAAATTCCTCCTCTCTTGATTTGCTGAGGGGTAAAGTTCCTCCTCTACTGATTGGCTGAAGGCTAAAGTTCTTCCTCTCTTGATTGGCTGAAGGCTAAAGTTCCTCCTCTCCTGATTGGCTGAAGGCTAAATTTCCTACTCTCCTGATTGGCTGAAGGCTATAATTCCTCCTCTCTTGATTGGCTGAAGGCTTAAGTTCCTCCTCTCCTGATTCGCTGAGGGGTAAAGGTCCTCCTCTCTTGATTGGCTGAGGGTTAAAGTTCCTCCTCTCCTGATTGGCTGAAGGCTAAAGTTCCTCCTCTCTTCATTGGCGGAGGGTTAAAGTTCCTCCTCTCCTCATTGGCTGAGGGTTAAAGTTCCTCCTCTCTTGATTGAATGAGGGGTAAAGTTCCTCCTCTCTTGATTGGCTGAAGATTAAAGTTCCTCCTCTCTTGATTGGTTGATGGTTAAAGTTCCTCCTCTCTTGATTGGCTGAGGGGTAAAGTTCCTCCTCTCTTGATTGGCTGAAGATTAAAGTTACTCCTCTCCTCATTGGCTGAGGGTTAAAGTTCCTCCTCTTCTGATTGGCTGAAGGCTAAAGTTCCTCCTCTCTTCATTGGTGGGGGGTTAAAGTTCCTCCTCTCCTCATTGGCTGAGGGTTAAAACTGCTCCTCTCCTCATTGGTTGAGGGTTAAAGTTCCTCCTCTCTTCATTGGCTGAAGGCTAAAGTTCCTCCTCTCTTGATTGGCTGATGGTTAAAGTTCCTCCTCTCTTGATTGGCTGAGGGGTAAAGTTCCTCCTCTCTTGATTGGCTGAGGGGTAGAATTCCTCCTCTATTGATTGGCTGAGGGGTAAAGTTCCTCCTCTCTTGATTGGCTGAAGATTAAAGTTCCTCCTCTCTTGATTGGCTGATGGTTAAAGTTCCTCCTCTCTTGATTGGCTGAGGCATGAAGTTCCTCCTCTCTTGATTTGCTGAGGGTTAAAGTTCCTCCTCTACTGATTGGCCGAGGGGTAAAGTTCCTCCTCTCTTGATTGGCTGAGGGGTAAAATTCCTCCTCTGTTGATTGGCTGAGGGGTAAAGTTCCTCCTCTCTTGATTGGCTGAGGGGTAAAGTTCTTCCTCTCTTGATTGGCTGAGGGTTAAAGTTCCTCCTCTCTTGATTGGCTGAAGATTACAGTTCCTCCTCTCTTGATTGGCTGATGGTTAAAGTTCCTCCTCTCTTGATTGGCTTAGGGGTAAAGTTCCTCCTCTCTTGATTGGCTGATGGTTAAAGTTCCTCCTCTCTTGATTGGCTGAGGGTTAAAGTTCCTCCTATTGTCATTGGCTGAGGGTTAAAGTTACTCCTCTCTTCATTGGCTGAGCGTTAAAGTTCCTCCTCTCCTCATTGGCTGAGGGTTAAAGTTCCTCCTCTCTTGATTAGCTGAGGGTTAAAGTTCCTCCTCTCTTGATTGGCTGAGGGGTAAAATTCCTCCTCTCTTGATTTGCTGAGGGGTAAAGTTCCTCCTCTACTGATTGGCTGAAGGCTAAAGTTCTTCCTCTCTTGATTGGCTGAAGGCTAAAGTTCCTCCTCTCCTGATTGGCTGAAGGCTAAATTTCCTCCTCTCCTGATTGGCTGAAGGCTATAATTCCTCCTCTCTTGATTGGCTGAAGCCTTAAGTTCCTCCTCTCCTGATTCGCTGAGGGGTAAAGGTCCTCCTCTCTTGATTGGCTGAGGGTTAAAGTTCCTCCTCTCCTGATTGGCTGAAGGCTAAAGTTCCTCCTCTCTTCATTGGCGGAGGGTTAAAGTTCCTCCTCTCCTCATTGGCTGAGGGTTAAAGTTCCTCCTCTCTTGATTGAATGAGGGGTAAAGTTCCTCCTCTCTTGATTGGCTGAAGATTAAAGTTCCTCCTCTCTTGATTGGTTGATGGTTAAAGTTCCTCCTCTCTTGATTGGCTGAGGGGTAAAGTTCCTCCTCTCTTGATTGGCTGAAGATTAAAGTTACTCCTCTCCTCATTGGCTGAGGGTTAAAGTTCATCCTCTTCTGATTGGCTGAAGGCTAAAGTTCCTCCTCTCTTCATTGGTGGGGGGTTAATGTTCCTCCTCTCCTCATTGGCTGAGGGTTAAAACTGCTCCTCTCCTCATTAGTTGAGGGTTAAAGTTCCTCCTCTCTTTATTGGCTGAAGGCTAAAGTTCCTCCTCTCTTGATTGGCTGATGGTTAAAGTTCCTCCTCTCTTGATTGGCTGAGGGGTAAAGTTCCTCCTCTCTTGATTGGCTGAGGGGTAGAATTCCTCCTCTATTGATTGGCTGAGGGGTAAAGTTCCTCCTCTCTTGATTGGCTGAAGATTAAAGTTCCTCCTCTCTTGATTGGCTGATGGTTAAAGTTCCTCCTCTCTTGATTGGCTGAGGCATGAAGTTCCTCCTCTCTTGATTTGCTGAGGGGTAAAGTTCCTCCTCTACTGATTGGCTGAAGGCTAAAGTTCTTCCTCTCTTGATTGGCTGAAGGCTAAAGTTCCTCCTCTCCTGATTGGCTGAGGGGTAAAGGTCCTCCTCTCTTGATTGGCTGAAGGCTTAAGTTCCTCCTCTCCTGATTCGCTTAGGGGTAAAGGTCCTCCTCTCTTGATTGGCTGAGGGTTAAAGTTCCTCCTCTCCTGATTGGCTGAAGGCTAAAGTTCCTCCTCTCTTCATTGGCGGAGGGTTAAAGTTCCTCCTCTCCTCATTGGCTGAGGGTTAAAGTTCCTCCTCTCCTCATTGGTTGAGGGTTAAAGTTCCTCCTCTCTTGATTGGCTGATGGTTAAAGTTCCTCCTCTCTTGATTGAATGAGGGGTAAAGTTCCTCCTCTCTTGATTGGCTGAAGATTAATGTTCCTCCTCTCTTGATTGGTTGATGGTTAAAGTTCCTCCTCTCTTGATTGGCTGAGGGGTAAAGTTCCTCCTCTCTTGATTGGCTGAAGATAAAAGTTACTCCTCTCCTCATTGGCTGATGGTTAAAGTTCCTCCTCTCCTCATTGGCTGAGGGTTAAAGTTACTCCTCTCTTCATTGGCTGAGGGTTAAAGTTCCTCCTCTCCTCATTGGCTGAGGGTTAAAGTTACTCCTCTCTTCATTGGCTGAGGGTAAAAGTTCCTCCTCCCCTCATTGGCTGAGGGTTAAAGTTACTCCTCTCTTCATTGGCTGAGGGTTAAAGTTCCTCCTCTCTTGATTGGCCGAGGGGTAAAGTTCCTCCTCTCTTGATTGGCTGAGGGGTAAAATTCCTCCTCTGTTGATTGGCTGAGGGGTAAAGTTCCTCCTCTCTTGATTGGCTGATGGTTAAAGTTCCTCCTCTCTTGATTGGCTGAGGGGTAAAGTTCCTCCTCTCTTGATTGGCTGATGGTTAAAGTTCCTCCTCTCTTGATTGGCTGAGGGGTAAAGTTCTTCCTCTCTTGATTGGCTGAGGGTTAAAGTTCCTCCTCTCTTGATTGGCTGAGGGGTAAAGTTCCTCCTCTCTTGATTGGCTGATGGTTAAAGTTCCTCCTCTCTTGATTGGCTGAGGGGTAAAGTTCTTCCTCTCTTGATTGGCTGAGGGTTAAAGTTCCTCCTCTCTTGATTGGCTGAAGATTAAAGTTCCTCCTCTCTTGATTGGCTGATGGTTAATGTTCCTCCTCTCTTGATTGGCTTAGGGGTAAAGTTCCTCCTCTCTTGATTGGCTGATGGTTAAAATTCCTCCTCTCTTGATTGGCTGAGGGTTAAAGTTCCTCCTATTGTCATTGGCTGAGGGTTAAAGTTACTCCTCTCTTCATTGGCTGAGCGTTAAAGTTCCTCCTCTCCTCATTGGCTGAGGGTTAAAGTTACTTCTCTCTTCATTGGCTGAGGGTTAAAGTTCCTCCTCTCTTGATTAGCTGAGGGTTAAAGTTCCTCCTCTCTTGATTGGCTGAGGGGTAAAGTTCCTCCTCTCTTGATTGGCTGAGGTGTAAAGTTCCTCCTCTCCTGATTGGCTGAGGGGTAAAGGTCCTCCTCTCTTGATTGGCTGAAGGCTTAAGTTCCTCCTCTCCTGATTGGCTGAGGGGTAAAGGTCCTCCTCTCTTGATTGGCTGAGGGTTAAAGTTCCTCCTCTCCTGTTTGGCTGAAGGCTAAAGTTCCTCCTCTCTTCATTGGCGGAGGGTTAAAGTTCCTCCTCGCCTCATTGGCTGAGGGTTAAAGTTCCTCCTCTCCTCATTGGTTGAGGGTTAAAGTTCCTCCTCTGTTGATTGGCTGAGGGGTAAAGTTCCTCCTCTCTTTATTGGCTGAGGGGTAAAATTCCTCCTCTCTTGATTGGCTGAGGGGTAGAATTCCTCCTCTATTGATTGGCTGAGGGGTAAAATTCCTCCTCTCTTCATTGGCTGAGGTGTAAAGTTCCTCCTCTCCTGATTGGCTGAGGGGTAAAGGTCCTCCTCTCTTGATTGGCTGAAGGCTTAAGTTCCTCCTCTCCTGATTGGCTGAGGGGTAAAGGTCCTCCTCTCTTGATTGGCTGAGGGTTAAAGTTCCTCCTCTCCTGTTTGGCTGATGGCTAAAGTTCCTCCTCTCTTCATTGGCGGAGGGTTAAAGTTCCTCCTCGCCTCATTGGCTGAGGGTTAAAGTTCCTCCTCTCCTCATTGGTTGAGGGTTAAAGTTCCTCCTCTGTTGATTGGCTGAGGGGTAAAGTTCCTCCTCTCTTTATTGGCTGAGGGGTAAAATTCCTCCTCTCTTGATTGGCTGAGGGGTAAAATTCCTCCTCTATTGATTGGCTGAGGGGTAAAATTCCTCCTCTCTTGATTAGCTGAAGATTAAAGTTCCTCCTCTCTTGATTGGCTGATGGTTAAAGTTCCTCCTCTCTTGATTGGCTGAGGCGTAAAGTTCCTCCTCTCTTGATTGGCTGAAGATTAAAGTTACTCCTCTCCTCATTGGCTGAGGGTTAAAGTTCCTCCTCTCCTCATTGGCTGAGGGTTAAAGTTCCTCCTCTCTGGATTGGCTGAGGGGTAAAGTTCCTCCTCTCTTGATTGGCTGAGGGGTAAAATTCCTCCTCTCTTGATTGGCTGAAGATTAAAGTTACTCCTCTCCTCATTGGCTGAGGGTTAAAGTTCCTCCTCTCCTCATTGCCTGAGGGTTAAAGTTCCTCCTCTCCTCATTGGTTGAGGGTTAAAGTTCCTCCTCTCTTGATTTGCTGAAGGCTAAAGTTTCTCCTCTCTTGATTGGCTGAGGGGTAAAGTTCGTCCTCTCTTGATTGGCTGAGGGTTAAAATTCCTCCTCTCTTGATTGGCTGAGGGGTAAAGTTCCTCCTCTCTTTATTTGCTGAAGGCTAAAGTTCCTCCTCTCTTGATTGGCTGAGGGGTAAAGTTCGTCCTCTCTTGATTGCCTGAGGGGTAAAATTCCTCCTCTCTTGATTGGCTGAGGGGTAAAGTTCCTCCTCTCTTGATTGGCTGAAGATTAAAGTTCCTCCTCTCTTGATTGGCTGATGGTTAAAGTTCCTCCTCTCTTGATTGGCTGATGGTTAAAGTTACTCCTCTCCTCATTGGCTGAGGGTTAAAGTTCCTCCTCTCCTCATTGGCTGAGGGTTAAAGTTACTCCTCTCTGGATTGGCTGAGGGGTAAAGTTCCTCCTCTCTTGATTGGCTGAGGGGTAAAATTCCTCCTCTCTTGATTGGCTGAAGATTAAAGTTACTCCTCTCCTCATTGGCTGAGGGTTAAAGTTCCTCCTCTCCTCATTGCCTGAGGGTTAAAGTTCCTCCTCTCCTCATTGGTTGAGGGTTAAAGTTCCTCCTCTCTTGATTTGCTGAAGGCTAAAGTTTCTCCTCTCTTGATTGGCTGAGGGGTAAAGTTCGTCCTCTCTTGATTGGCTGAGGGTTAAAATTCCTCCTCTCTTGATTGGCTGAGGGGTAAAGTTCCTCCTCTCTTTATTTGCTGAAGGCTAAAGTTCCTCCTCTCTTGATTGGCTGAGGGGTAAAGTTCGTCCTCTCTTGATTGCCTGAGGGGTAAAATTCCTCCTCTCTTGATTGGCTGAGGGGTAAAGTTCCTCCTCTCTTGATTGGCTGATGGTTAAAGTTCCTCCTCTCTTGATTGGCTGAGGGGTAAAGTTCCTCCTCTCTTGATTGGCTGATGGTTAAAGTTCCTCCTCTCTTGATTGGCTGAGGGGTAAAGTTCTTCCTCTCTTGATTGGCTGAGGGTTAAAGTTCCTCCTCTCTTGATTGGCTGAGGGGTAAAGTTCCTCCTCTCTTGATTGGCTGATGGTTAAAGTTCCTCCTCTCTTGATTGGCTGAGGGGTAAAGTTCTTCCTCTCTTGATTGGCTGAGGGTTAAAGTTCCTCCTCTCTTGATTGGCTGAAGATTAAAGTTCCTCCTCTCTTGATTGGCTGATGGTTAAAGTTCCTCCTCTCTTGATTGGCTTAGGGGTAAAGTTCCTCCTCTCTTGATTGGCTGATGGTTAAAATTCCTCCTCTCTTGATTGGCTGAGGGTTAAAGTTCCTCCTATTGTCATTGGCTGAGGGTTAAAGTTACTCCTCTCTTCATTGGCTGAGCGTTAAAGTTCCTCCTCTCCTCATTGGCTGAGGGTTAAAGTTACTTCTCTCTTCATTGGCTGAGGGTTAAAGTTCCTCCTCTCTTGATTAGCTGAGGGTTAAAGTTCCTCCTCTCTTGATTGGCTGAGGGGTAAAGTTCCTCCTCTCTTGATTGGCTGAGGTGTAAAGTTCCTCCTCTCCTGATTGGCTGAGGGGTAAAGGTCCTCCTCTCTTGATTGGCTGAAGGCTTAAGTTCCTCCTCTCCTGATTGGCTGAGGGGTAAAGGTCCTCCTCTCTTGATTGGCTGAGGGTTAAAGTTCCTCCTCTCCTGTTTGGCTGAAGGCTAAAGTTCCTCCTCTCTTCATTGGCGGAGGGTTAAAGTTCCTCCTCGCCTCATTGGCTGAGGGTTAAAGTTCCTCCTCTCCTCATTGGTTGAGGGTTAAAGTTCCTCCTCTGTTGATTGGCTGAGGGGTAAAGTTCCTCCTCTCTTTATTGGCTGAGGGGTAAAATTCCTCCTCTCTTGATTGGCTGAGGGGTAGAATTCCTCCTCTATTGATTGGCTGAGGGGTAAAATTCCTCCTCTCTTCATTGGCTGAGGTGTAAAGTTCCTCCTCTCCTGATTGGCTGAGGGGTAAAGGTCCTCCTCTCTTGATTGGCTGAAGGCTTAAGTTCCTCCTCTCCTGATTGGCTGAGGGGTAAAGGTCCTCCTCTCTTGATTGGCTGAGGGTTAAAGTTCCTCCTCTCCTGTTTGGCTGATGGCTAAAGTTCCTCCTCTCTTCATTGGCGGAGGGTTAAAGTTCCTCCTCGCCTCATTGGCTGAGGGTTAAAGTTCCTCCTCTCCTCATTGGTTGAGGGTTAAAGTTCCTCCTCTGTTGATTGGCTGAGGGGTAAAGTTCCTCCTCTCTTTATTGGCTGAGGGGTAAAATTCCTCCTCTCTTGATTGGCTGAGGGGTAAAATTCCTCCTCTATTGATTGGCTGAGGGGTAAAATTCCTCCTCTCTTGATTAGCTGAAGATTAAAGTTCCTCCTCTCTTGATTGGCTGATGGTTAAAGTTCCTCCTCTCTTGATTGGCTGAGGCGTAAAGTTCCTCCTCTCTTGATTGGCTGAAGATTAAAGTTACTCCTCTCCTCATTGGCTGAGGGTTAAAGTTCCTCCTCTCCTCATTGGCTGAGGGTTAAAGTTCCTCCTCTCTGGATTGGCTGAGGGGTAAAGTTCCTCCTCTCTTGATTGGCTGAGGGGTAAAATTCCTCCTCTCTTGATTGGCTGAAGATTAAAGTTACTCCTCTCCTCATTGGCTGAGGGTTAAAGTTCCTCCTCTCCTCATTGCCTGAGGGTTAAAGTTCCTCCTCTCCTCATTGGTTGAGGGTTAAAGTTCCTCCTCTCTTGATTTGCTGAAGGCTAAAGTTTCTCCTCTCTTGATTGGCTGAGGGGTAAAGTTCGTCCTCTCTTGATTGGCTGAGGGTTAAAATTCCTCCTCTCTTGATTGGCTGAGGGGTAAAGTTCCTCCTCTCTTTATTTGCTGAAGGCTAAAGTTCCTCCTCTCTTGATTGGCTGAGGGGTAAAGTTCGTCCTCTCTTGATTGCCTGAGGGGTAAAATTCCTCCTCTCTTGATTGGCTGAGGGGTAAAGTTCCTCCTCTCTTGATTGGCTGAAGATTAAAGTTCCTCCTCTCTTGATTGGCTGATGGTTAAAGTTCCTCCTCTCTTGATTGGCTGATGGTTAAAGTTACTCCTCTCCTCATTGGCTGAGGGTTAAAGTTCCTCCTCTCCTCATTGGCTGAGGGTTAAAGTTACTCCTCTCTGGATTGGCTGAGGGGTAAAGTTCCTCCTCTCTTGATTGGCTGAGGGGTAAAATTCCTCCTCTCTTGATTGGCTGAAGATTAAAGTTACTCCTCTCCTCATTGGCTGAGGGTTAAAGTTCCTCCTCTCCTCATTGCCTGAGGGTTAAAGTTCCTCCTCTCCTCATTGGTTGAGGGTTAAAGTTCCTCCTCTCTTGATTTGCTGAAGGCTAAAGTTTCTCCTCTCTTGATTGGCTGAGGGGTAAAGTTCGTCCTCTCTTGATTGGCTGAGGGTTAAAATTCCTCCTCTCTTGATTGGCTGAGGGGTAAAGTTCCTCCTCTCTTTATTTGCTGAAGGCTAAAGTTCCTCCTCTCTTGATTGGCTGAGGGGTAAAGTTCGTCCTCTCTTGATTGCCTGAGGGGTAAAATTCCTCCTCTCTTGATTGGCTGAGGGGTAAAGTTCCTCCTCTCTTGATTGGCTGAAGATTAAAGTTCCTCCTCTCTTGATTGGCTGATGGTTAAAGTTCCTCCTCTCTTGATTGGCTGATGGTTAAAGTTACTCCTCTCCTCATTGGCTGAGGGTTAAAGTTCCTCCTCTCCTCATTGGCTGAGGGTTAAAGTTACTCCTCTCTTCATTGGCTGAGGGTTAAAGTTCCTCCTCTCCTCATTGGCTGAGGGTTAAAGTTACTCCTCTCTTCATTGGCTGAGGGTTAAAGTTACTCCTCTCTTGATTGGCTGAGGGGTAAAGTTCCTCCTCTCTTGATTGGCTGAGGGGTAAAGTTCCTCATCTCTTGATTGGCTGATGTTTAAAGTTCCTCCTCTCTTGATTGGCTGATGGTTAAAGTTCCTTCTCTCTTGATTGACTGAGGGGTAAAGTTCCTCCTCTCTTGATTGGCTGATGATTAAAGTTCCTCCTCTCTTGATTGGCTGAGGGGTAAAGTTCCTCCTCTCTTGATTGGCTGAGGGGTAAAATTCCTCCTCTCTTGATTGGCTGAGGGGTAAAGTTCCTCCTCTCTTGATTGGCTGAAGATTAAAGTTACTCCTCTCCTCATTGGCTGAGGGTTAAAGTTCCTCCTATTCTCATTGGCTGAGGGTTAAAGTTACTCCTCTCTTCATTGGCTGAGGGTTAAAGTTCCTCCTCTCCTCATTGGCTGAGGGCTAAAGTTCTTCCTCTCTTGATTGGCTTAAGGCTAAAGTTCCTCCTCTTCTGATTAGCTGAAGGCTAAAGTTCCTCCTCTCTTGATTGGCTGAGGTGTAAAGTTCCTCCTCTCTTGATTGGCTGAGGGGTAAAGGTCCTCCTCTCTTGATTGGCTGAAGGCTTAAGTTCCTCCTCTCCTGATTGGCTGAGGGGTAAAGGTCCTCCTCTCTTGATTGGCTGAGGGGTAAAATTCCTCCTCTCCTCATTGGCTGAGGGTTAAAGTTCCTCCTCTCCTCATTGGTTGAGGGTTAAAGTTCCTCCTCTCTTGATTGGCTGATGGTTAAAGTTCCTCCTCTCTCGATTGGCTGATGGTTAAAATTCCTCCTCTCTTGATTGGCTGAGGGGTAAAGTTCCTCCTCTCTTAATTGGCTGAAGATTAAAGGTCCTCCTCTCTTGATTGGCTGATGGTTAAAGTTCCTCCTCTCTTGATTGGCTGAAGATTAAAGTTACTCCTCTCCTCATTGGCTGAGGGTTAAAGTTCCTCCTCTCCTCATTGGCTGAGGGTTAATGTTACTCCTCTCTTCATTGGCTGAGGGTTAAAGTTCCTCCTCTCCTCATTGGCTGAGGGTTAAAGTTACTCCTCTCTTCATTGGCTGAGGGTTAAAGTTCCTCCTCTATTGATTGGCTAAGGGGTAAAGTTCCTCCTCTCTTGATTGGCTGAGGGGTAAAATTCCTCCTCTCTTGATTGGCTCAGGGGTAAAGTTCCTCCTCTCTTGATTGGCTGATGTTTAAAGTTCCTCCTCTCTTCATTGGCTGAGGGGTAAAGTTCCTCCTCTCTTGATTGGCTGAAGATTAAAGTTACTCCTCTCCTCATTGGCTGATGGTTAAAGTTTCTCCTCTCTTCATTGGCTGAGGTTTAAAGTTCCTCCTCTCCTCATTGGCTGAGTTGTAAAGTTCCTCCTCTCCTCATTAGCTGAGGGTTAAAGTTCCTCCTCTCCTCATTGGCTGAGGGGTAAAGGTCCTCCTCTCTTGATTCGCTGAGGGTTAAAGTTCCTCCTCTCTTGATTGGCTGAGGGTTAAAGTTCCTCCTCTCCTGATTGGCTGAAGGCTAAAGTTCCTCCTCTCTTCATTGGCGGAGGGTTAAAGTTCCTCCTCTCCTCATTGGCTGAGGGTTAAAGTTCCTCCTCTCCTCATTGGTTGAGGGTTAAAGTTCCTCCTCTCTTGATATGCTGAGGGGTAAAGTTCCTCCTCTCCTGATTGGCTGATGGTTAAAGTTCCTCCTCTCCTCATTGGCTGAGGGGTAAAGTTCCTCCTCTCCTGATTGGCTGAGGGGTAAAGGTCCTACTCTCTTGATTGGCTGAAGGCTTAAGTTCCTCCTCTCCTGATTGGCTGAGGGGTAAAGGTCCTCCTCTCTTGATTCGCTGAGGGTTAAAGTTCCTCCTCTCTTGATTGGCTGAGGGTTAAAGTTCCTCCTCTTCTGATTGGCTGAAGGCTAAAGTTCCTCCTCTCTTCATTGGCGGAGGGTTAAAGTTCCTCCTCTCCTCATTGGTTGAGGGTTAAAGTTCCTCCTCTCTTGATTGGCTGAAGGCTAAAGTTCCTCCTCTCCTCATTGGCTGAGGGTTAAAGTTCCTCTCCTCCTCATTGGTTGAGGGTTAAAGTTCCTCCTCTCTTGATTGGCTGAAGGCTAAAGTTCCTCCTCTCTTGATTGGCTGATGGTTAAAGTTCCTCCTCTCTTGATTGGCTGAGGGGTAAAGTTCCTCCTCTCTTGATTGGCTGAGGGGTAAAGTTCCTCCTCTCTTGATTGGCTGAGGCATGAAGTTCCTCCTCTCTTGATTTGCTGAGGGGTAAAGTTCCTCCTCTACTGATTGGCTGAAGGCTAAAGTTCTTCCTCCCTTGATTGGCTGAAGGCTAAAGTTCCTCCTCTCCTGATTGGCTGAAGGCTAAAGTTCCTCCTCTCCTGATTGGCTGAAGGCTATAATTCCTCCTCTCTTGATTGGCTGAAGGCTTAAGTTCCTCCTCTCCTGATTCGCTGAGGGGTAAAGGTCCTCCTCTCTTGATTGGCTGAGGGTTAAAGTTCCTCCTCTCCTGATTGGCTGAAGGCTAAAGTTCCTCCTCTCTTCATTGGCGGAGGGTTAAAGTTCCTCCTCTCCTCATTGGCTGAGGGTTAAAGTTCCTCCTCTCCTCATTGGTTGAGGGTTAAAGTTCGTCCTCTCTTGATTTGCTGAAGGCTAAAGTTCCTCCTCTCTTGATTGGCTGATGGTTAAAGTTCCTCCTCTCTTGATTGAATGAGGGGTAAAGTTCCTCCTCTCTTGATTGGTTGAAGATTAAAGTTCCTCCTCTCTCTATTGGTTGATGGTTAAAGTTCCTCCTCTCTTGATTGGCTGAGGGGTAAAGTTCCTCCTCTCTTGATTGGCTGAAGATTAAAGTTACTCCTCTCCTCATTGGCTGAGGGTTAAAGTTCCTCCTCTTCTGATTGGCTGAAGGCTAAAGTTCCTCCTCTCTTCATTGGTGGAGGGTTAAAGTTCCTCCTCTCCTCATTGGCTGAGGGTTAAAACTGCTCCTCTCCTCATTGGTTGAGGGTTAAAGTTCCTCCTCCCTTCATTGGCTGAAGGCTAAAGTTCCTCCTCTCTTGATTGGCTGATGGTTAAAGTTCCTCCTCTCTTGATTGGCTGAGGGGTAAAGTTCCTCCTCTCTTGATTGGCTGAGGGGTAGAATTCCTCCTCTATTGATTGGCTGAGGGGTAAAGTTCCTCCTCTCTTGATTGGCTGAAGATTAAAGTTCCTCCTCTCTTGATTGGCTGGGGCATGAAGTTCCTCCTCTCTTGATTTGCTGAGGGGTAAAGTTCCTCCTCTACTGATTGGCTGAAGGCTAAAGTTCTTCCTCTCTTGATTGGCTGAAGGCTAAAGTTCCTCCTCTCCCGATTGGCTGAGGGGTAAAGGTCCTCCTCTCTTGATTGGCTGAAGGCTTAAGTTCCTCCTCTCCTGATTCGCTGAGGGGTAAAGGTCCTCCTCTCTTGATTGGCTGAGGGTTAAAGTTCCTCCTCTCCTGATTGGCTGAAGGCTAAAGTTCCTCCTCTCTTCATTGGCGGAAGGGTTAAGGTTCCTCCTCTCCTCATTGGCTGAGGGTTAAAGTTCCTCCTCTCCTCATTGGTTGAGGGTTAAAGTTCCTCCTCTCTTGATTGGCTGATGGTTAAAGTTCCTCCTCTCTTGATTGAATGAGGGGTAAAGTTCCTCCTCTCTTGATTGGCTGAAGATTAATGTTCCTCCTCTCTTGATTGGTTGATGGTTAAAGTTCCTCCTCTCTTGATTGGCTGAGGGGTAAAGTTCCTCCTCTCTTGATTGGCTGAAGATAAAAGTTACTCCTCTCCTCATTGGCTGAGGGTTAAAGTTCCTCCTCTCCTCATTGGCTGAGGGTTAAAGTTACTCCTCTCTTGATTGGCCGAGGGGTAAAGTTCCTCCTCTCTTGATTGGCTGAGGGGTAAAATTCCTCCTCTGTTGATTGGCTGAGGGTTAAATTTCCTCCTCTCTTGATTGGCTGATGGTTAAAGTTCCTCCTCTCTTGATTGGCTGAGGGATAAAGTTCCTCCTCTCTTGATTGGCTGATGGTTAAAGTTCCTCCTCTCTTGATTGGCTGAGGGGTAAAGTTCTTCCTCTCTTGATTGGCTGAGGGTTAAAGTTCCTCCTCTCTTGATTGGCTGAAGATTAAAGTTCCTCCTCTCTTGATTGGCTGATGGTTAAAGTTCCTCCTCTCTTGATTGGCTTAGGGGTAAAGTTCCTCCTCTCTTGATTGGCTGATGGTTAAAGTTCCTCCTCTCTTGATTGGCTGATGGTTAAAGTTCCTCCTCTCTTGATTGGCTGAGGGTTAAAGTTCCTCCTCTCCTCATTGGCTGAGGGTTAAAGTTACTCCTCTCTTCATTGGCTGAGGGTTAAAGTTCCTCCTCTCCTCATTGGCTGAGGGTTAAAGTTACTCCTCTCTTCATTGGCTGAGGGTTAAAGTTCCTCCTCCCCTCATTGGCTGAGGGTTAAAGTTCCTCCTCTCTTGATTGGCCGAGGGGTAAAGTTCCTCCTCTCTTGATTGGCTGAGGGGTAAAATTCCTCCTCTGTTGATTGGCTGAGGGTTAAATTTCCTCCTCTCTTGATTGGCTGATGGTTAAAGTTCCTCCTCTCTTGATTGGCTGAGGGATAAAGTTCCTCCTCTCTTGATTGGCTGATGGTTAAAGTTCCTCCTCTCTTGATTGGCTGAGGGGTAAAGTTCTTCCTCTCTTGATTGGCTGAGGGTTAAAGTTCCTCCTCTCTTGATTGGCTGAAGATTAAAGTTCCTCCTCTCTTGATTGGCTGATGGTTAAAGTTCCTCCTCTCTTGATTGGCTTAGGGGTAAAGTTCCTCCTCTCTTGATTGGCTGATGGTTAAAGTTCCTCCTCTCTTGATTGGCTGAGGGTTAAAGTTCCTCCTATTGTCATTGGCTGAGGGTTAAATTTACTCCTCTCTTCATTGGCTGAGCGTTAAAGTTCCTTCTCTCCTCATTGGCTGAGGGTTAAAGTTACTTCTCTCTTCATTGGCTGAGGGTTAAAGTTCCTCCTCTCTTGATTAGCTGAGGGTTAAAGTTCCTCCTCTCTTGATTGGCTGAGGGGTAAAATTCCTCCTCTCTTGATTTGCTGAGGGGTAAAGTTCCTCCTCTACTGATTGGCTGAAGGCTAAAGTTCTTCCTCTCTTGATTGGCTGAAGGCTAAAGTTCCTCCTCTCCTGATTGGCTGAAGGCTAAAGTTCCTCCTCTCCTGATTGGCTGAAGGCTATAATTCCTCCTCTCTTGATTGGCTGAGGGGTAAAATTCCTCCTCTATTGATTGGCTGAGGGGTAAAATTCCTCCTCTCTTGATTAGCTGAAGATTAAAGTTCCTCCTCTCTTGATTGGCTGATGGTTAAAGTTCCTCCTCTCTTGATTGGCTGAGGCGTAAAGTTCCTCCTCTCTTGATTGGCTGAAGATTAAAGTTACTCCTCTCCTCATTGGCTGAGGGTTAAAGTTCCTCCTCTCCTCATTGGCTGAGGGTTAAAGTTCCTCCTCTCTGGATTGGCTGAGGGGTAAAGTTCCTCCTCTCTTGATTGGCTGAGGGGTAAAATTCCTCCTCTCTTGATTGGCTGAAGATTAAAGTTACTCCTCTCCTCATTGGCTGAGGGTTAAAGTTCCTCCTCTCCTCATTGCCTGAGGGTTAAAGTTCCTCCTCTCCTCATTGGTTGAGGGTTAAAGTTCCTCCTCTCTTGATTTGCTGAAGGCTAAAGTTTCTCCTCTCTTGATTGGCTGAGGGGTAAAGTTCGTCCTCTCTTGATTGGCTGAGGGTTAAAATTCCTCCTCTCTTGATTGGCTGAGGGGTAAAGTTCCTCCTCTCTTTATTTGCTGAAGGCTAAAGTTCCTCCTCTCTTGATTGGCTGAGGGGTAAAGTTCGTCCTCTCTTGATTGCCTGAGGGGTAAAATTCCTCCTCTCTTGATTGGCTGAGGGGTAAAGTTCCTCCTCTCTTGATTGGCTGAAGATTAAAGTTCCTCCTCTCTTGATTGGCTGATGGTTAAAGTTCCTCCTCTCTTGATTGGCTGATGGTTAAAGTTACTCCTCTCCTCATTGGCTGAGGGTTAAAGTTCCTCCTCTCCTCATTGGCTGAGGGTTAAAGTTACTCCTCTCTTCATTGGCTGAGGGTTAAAGTTCCTCCTCTCCTCATTGGCTGAGGGTTAAAGTTACTCCTCTCTTCATTGGCTGAGGGTTAAAGTTCCTCCTCTCTTGATTGGCTGAGGGGTAAAGTTCCTCCTCTCTTGATTGGCTGAGGGGTAAAGTTCCTCATCTCTTGATTGGCTGATGTTTAAAGTTCCTCCTCTCTTGATTGGCTGATGGTTAAAGTTCCTTCTCTCTTGATTGACTGAGGGGTAAAGTTCCTCCTCTCTTGATTGGCTGATGATTAAAGTTCCTCCTCTCTTGATTGGCTGAGGGGTAAAGTTCCTCCTCTCTTGATTGGCTGAGGGGTAAAATTCCTCCTCTCTTGATTGGCTGAGGGGTAAAGTTCCTCCTCTCTTGATTGGCTGAAGATTAAAGTTACTCCTCTCCTCATTGGCTGAGGGTTAAAGTTCCTCCTATTCTCATTGGCTGAGGGTTAAAGTTACTCCTCTCTTCATTGGCTGAGGGTTAAAGTTCCTCCTCTCCTCATTGGCTGAGGGCTAAAGTTCTTCCTCTCTTGATTGGCTTAAGGCTAAAGTTCCTCCTCTTCTGATTAGCTGAAGGCTAAAGATCCTCCTCTCTTGATTGGCTGAGGTGTAAAGTTCCTCCTCTCTTGATTGGCTGAGGGGTAAAGGTCCTCCTCTCTTGATTGGCTGAAGGCTTAAGTTCCTCCTCTCCTGATTGGCTGAGGGGTAAAGGTCCTCCTCTCTTGATTGGCTGAGGGGTAAAATTCCTCCTCTCCTCATTGGCTGAGGGTTAAAGTTCCTCCTCTCCTCATTGGTTGAGGGTTAAAGTTCCTCCTCTCTTGATTGGCTGATGGTTAAAGTTCCTCCTCTCTCGATTGGCTGATGGTTAAAATTCCTCCTCTCTTGATTGGCTGAGGGGTAAAGTTCCTCCTCTCTTAATTGGCTGAAGATTAAAGGTCCTCCTCTCTTGATTGGCTGATGGTTAAAGTTCCTCCTCTCTTGATTGGCTGAAGATTAAAGTTACTCCTCTCCTCATTGGCTGAGGGTTAAAGTTCCTCCTCTCCTCATTGGCTGAGGGTTAATGTTACTCCTCTCTTCATTGGCTGAGGGTTAAAGTTCCTCCTCTCCTCATTGGCTGAGGGTTAAAGTTACTCCTCTCTTCATTGGCTGAGGGTTAAAGTTCCTCCTCTATTGATTGGCTAAGGGGTAAAGTTCCTCCTCTCTTGATTGGCTGAGGGGTAAAATTCCTCCTCTCTTGATTGGCTCAGGGGTAAAGTTCCTCCTCTCTTGATTGGCTGATGTTTAAAGTTCCTCCTCTCTTCATTGGCTGAGGGGTAAAGTTCCTCCTCTCTTGATTGGCTGAAGATTAAAGTTACTCCTCTCCTCATTGGCTGATGGTTAAAGTTTCTCCTCTCTTCATTGGCTGAGGTTTAAAGTTCCTCCTCTCCTCATTGGCTGAGTTGTAAAGTTCCTCCTCTCCTCATTAGCTGAGGGTTAAAGTTCCTCCTCTCCTCATTGGCTGAGGGGTAAAGGTCCTCCTCTCTTGATTCGCTGAGGGTTAAAGTTCCTCCTCTCTTGATTGGCTGAGGGTTAAAGTTCCTCCTCTCCTGATTGGCTGAAGGCTAAAGTTCCTCCTCTCTTCATTGGCGGAGGGTTAAAGTTCCTCCTCTCCTCATTGGCTGAGGGTTAAAGTTCCTCCTCTCCTCATTGGTTGAGGGTTAAAGTTCCTCCTCTCTTGATATGCTGAGGGGTAAAGTTCCTCCTCTCCTGATTGGCTGATGGTTAAAGTTCCTCCTCTCCTCATTGGCTGAGGGGTAAAGTTCCTCCTCTCCTGATTGGCTGAGGGGTAAAGGTCCTACTCTCTTGATTGGCTGAAGGCTTAAGTTCCTCCTCTCCTGATTGGCTGAGGGGTAAAGGTCCTCCTCTCTTGATTCGCTGAGGGTTAAAGTTCCTCCTCTCTTGATTGGCTGAGGGTTAAAGTTCCTCCTCTTCTGATTGGCTGAAGGCTAAAGTTCCTCCTCTCTTCATTGGCGGAGGGTTAAAGTTCCTCCTCTCCTCATTGGTTGAGGGTTAAAGTTCCTCCTCTCTTGATTGGCTGAAGGCTAAAGTTCCTCCTCTCCTCATTGGCTGAGGGTTAAAGTTCCTCCTCTCCTCATTGGTTGAGGGTTAAAGTTCCTCCTCTCTTGATTGGCTGAAGGCTAAAGTTCCTCCTCTCTTGATTGGCTGATGGTTAAAGTTCCTCCTCTCTTGATTGGCTGAGGGGTAAAGTTCCTCCTCTCTTGATTGGCTGAGGGGTAAAGTTCCTCCTCTCTTGATTGGCTGAGGCATGAAGTTCCTCCTCTCTTGATTTGCTGAGGGGTAAAGTTCCTCCTCTACTGATTGGCTGAAGGCTAAAGTTCTTCCTCTCTTGATTGGCTGAAGGCTAAAGTTCCTCCTCTCCTGATTGGCTGAAGGCTAAAGTTCCTCCTCTCCTGATTGGCTGAAGGCTATAATTCCTCCTCTCTTGATTGGCTGAAGGCTTAAGTTCCTCCTCTCCTGATTCGCTGAGGGGTAAAGGTCCTCCTCTCTTGATTGGCTGAGGGTTAAAGTTCCTCCTCTCCTGATTGGCTGAAGGCTAAAGTTCCTCCTCTCTTCATTGGCGGAGGGTTAAAGTTCCTCCTCTCCTCATTGGCTGAGGGTTAAAGTTCCTCCTCTCCTCATTGGTTGAGGGTTAAAGTTCGTCCTCTCTTGATTTGCTGAAGGCTAAAGTTCCTCCTCTCTTGATTGGCTGATGGTTAAAGTTCCTCCTCTCTTGATTGAATGAGGGGTAAAGTTCCTCCTCTCTTGATTGGTTGAAGATTAAAGTTCCTCCTTTCTCTATTGGTTGATGGTTAAAGTTCCTCCTCTCTTGATTGGCTGAGGGGTAAAGTTCCTCCTCTCTTGATTGGCTGAAGATTAAAGTTACTCCTCTCCTCATTGGCTGAGGGTTAAAGTTCCTCCTCTTCTGATTGGCTGAAGGCTAAAGTTCCTCCTCTCTTCATTGGTGGAGGGTTAAAGTTCCTCCTCTCCTCATTGGCTGAGGGTTAAAACTGCTCCTCTCCTCATTGGTTGAGGGTTAAAGTTCCTCCTCCCTTCATTGGCTGAAGGCTAAAGTTCCTCCTCTCTTGATTGGCTGATGGTTAAAGTTCCTCCTCTCTTGATTGGCTGAGGGGTAAAGTTCCTCCTCTCTTGATTGGCTGAGGGGTAGAATTCCTCCTCTATTGATTGGCTGAGGGGTAAAGTTCCTCCTCTCTTGATTGGCTGAAGATTAAAGTTCCTCCTCTCTTGATTGGCTGATGGTTAAAGTTCCTCCTCTCTTGATTGGCTGGGGCATGAAGTTCCTCCTCTCTTGATTTGCTGAGGGGTAAAGTTCCTCCTCTACTGATTGGCTGAAGGCTAAAGTTCTTCCTCTCTTGATTGGCTGAAGGCTAAAGTTCCTCCTCTCCCGATTGGCTGAGGGGTAAAGGTCCTCCTCTCTTGATTGGCTGAAGGCTTAAGTTCCTCCTCTCCTGATTCGCTGAGGGGTAAAGGTCCTCCTCTCTTGATTGGCTGAGGGTTAAAGTTCCTCCTCTCCTGATTGGCTGAAGGCTAAAGTTCCTCCTCTCTTCATTGGCGGAAGGGTTAAGGTTCCTCCTCTCCTCATTGGCTGAGGGTTAAAGTTCCTCCTCTCCTCATTGGTTGAGGGTTAAAGTTCCTCCTCTCTTGATTGGCTGATGGTTAAAGTTCCTCCTCTCTTGATTGAATGAGGGGTAAAGTTCCTCCTCTCTTGATTGGCTGAAGATTAATGTTCCTCCTCTCTTGATTGGTTGATGGTTAAAGTTCCTCCTCTCTTGATTGGCTGAGGGGTAAAGTTCCTCCTCTCTTGATTGGCTGAAGATAAAAGTTACTCCTCTCCTCATTGGCTGAGGGTTAAAGTTCCTCCTCTCCTCATTGGCTGAGGGTTAAAGTTACTCCTCTCTTCATTGGCTGAGGGTTAAAGTTCCTCCTCTCCTCATTGGCTGAGGGTTAAAGTTACTCCTCTCTTCATTGGCTGAGGGTTAAAGTTCCTCCTCCCCTCATTGGCTGAGGGTTAAAGTTCCTCCTCTCTTGATTGGCCGAGGGGTAAAGTTCCTCCTCTCTTGATTGGCTGAGGGGTAAAATTCCTCCTCTGTTGATTGGCTGAGGGTTAAATTTCCTCCTCTCTTGATTGGCTGATGGTTAAAGTTCCTCCTCTCTTGATTGGCTGAGGGATAAAGTTCCTCCTCTCTTGATTGGCTGATGGTTAAAGTTCCTCCTCTCTTGATTGGCTGAGGGGTAAAGTTCTTCCTCTCTTGATTGGCTGAGGGTTAAAGTTCCTCCTCTCTTGATTGGCTGAAGATTAAAGTTCCTCCTCTCTTGATTGGCTGATGGTTAAAGTTCCTCCTCTCTTGATTGGCTTAGGGGTAAAGTTCCTCCTCTCTTGATTGGTTGATGGTTAAAGTTCCTCCTCTCTTGATTGGCTGATGGTTAAAGTTCCTCCTCTCTTGATTGGCTGAGGGTTAAAGTTCCTCCTCTCCTCATTGGCTGAGGGTTAAAGTTACTCCTCTCTTCATTGGCTGAGGGTTAAAGTTCCTCCTCTCCTCATTGGCTGAGGGTTAAAGTTACTCCTCTCTTCATTGGCTGAGGGTTAAAGTTCCTCCTCCCCTCATTGGCTGAGGGTTAAAGTTCCTCCTCTCTTGATTGGCCGAGGGGTAAAGTTCCTCCTCTCTTGATTGGCTGAGGGGTAAAATTCCTCCTCTGTTGATTGGCTGAGGGTTAAATTTCCTCCTCTCTTGATTGGCTGATGGTTAAAGTTCCTCCTCTCTTGATTGGCTGAGGGATAAAGTTCCTCCTCTCTTGATTGGCTGATGGTTAAAGTTCCTCCTCTCTTGATTGGCTGAGGGGTAAAGTTCTTCCTCTCTTGATTGGCTGAGGGTTAAAGTTCCTCCTCTCTTGATTGGCTGAAGATTAAAGTTCCTCCTCTCTTGATTGGCTGATGGTTAAAGTTCCTCCTCTCTTGATTGGCTTAGGGGTAAAGTTCCTCCTCTCTTGATTGGCTGATGGTTAAAGTTCCTCCTCTCTTGATTGGCTGAGGGTTAAAGTTCCTCCTATTGTCATTGGCTGAGGGTTAAAGTTACTCCTCTCTTCATTGGCTGAGCGTTAAAGTTCCTCCTCTCCTCATTGGCTGAGGGTTAAAGTTACTTCTCTCTTCATTGGCTGAGGGTTAAAGTTCCTCCTCTCTTGATTAGCTGAGGGTTAAAGTTCCTCCTCTCTTGATTGGCTGAGGGGTAAAATTCCTCCTCTCTTGATTTGCTGAGGGGTAAAGTTCCTCCTCTACTGATTGGCTGAAGGCTAAAGTTCTTCCTCTCTTGATTGGCTGAAGGCTAAAGTTCCTCCTCTCCTGATTGGCTGAAGGCTAAAGTTCCTCCTCTCCTGATTGGCTGAAGGCTATAATTCCTCCTCTCTTGATTGGCTGAAGGCTTAAGTTCCTCCTCTCCTGATTCGCTGAGGGGTAAAGGTCCTCCTCTCTTGATTGGCTGAGGGTTAAAGTTCCTCCTCTCCTGATTGGCTGAAGGCTAACGTTCCTCCTCTCTTCATTGGCGGAGGGTTAAAGTTCCTCCTCTCCTCATTGGCTGAGGGTTAAAGTTCCTCCTCTCTTGATTGAATGAGGGGTAAAGTTCCTCCTCTCTTGATTGGCTGAAGATTAAAGTTCCTCCTCTCTTGATTGGTTGATGGTTAAAGTTCCTCCTCTCTTGATTGGCTGATGGTTAAAGTTCCTCCTCTCTTGATTGGCTGATGGTTAAAGTTACTCCTCTCCTGATTGGCTGAGGGTTAAAGTTCCTCCTCTCCTCATTGGCTGAGGGTTAAAGTTACTCCTCTCTTCATTGGCTGAGGGTTAAAGTTCCTCCTCTCCTCATTGGCTGAGGGTTAAAGTTACTCCTCTCTTCATTGGCTGAGGGTTAAAG
>JARPUW010000070.1:94769-109769 GCA_030533445.1 Cyprinodon diabolis | reverse complement strand
CTTTAACCCTCAGCCAATGAGGAGAGGAGTAACTTTAATCTTCAGCCAATCAAGAGAGGAGGAACTTTAACCATCAGCCAATCAAGAGAGGAGGAACTTTAATCTTCAGCCAATCAAGAGAGGAGGAACTTTACCCCTCAGCCAATCAAGAGAGGAGAAATTTTACCCCTCAGCCAATCAAGAGAGGAGGAACTTTACCCCTCAGCCAATCAAGAGAGGAGGAACTTTAACCATCAGCCAATCAAGAGAGGAGGAACTTTACCCCTCAGCCAATCAAGAGAGGAGGAACTTTAAACCTTAACCAATGAGGAGAGGAGGAACTTTAACCCTCAGCCAATGAGGAGAGGAGTAACTTTAATCTTCAGCCAATCAAGAGAGGAGGAACTTTAACCCTCAGCCAATCAAGAGAGGAGGAACTTTAACCATCAGCCAATCAAGAGAGGAGGAACTTTAATCTTCAGCCAATCAAGAGAGAAGGAACTTTACCCCTCAGCCAATCAAGAGAGGAGGAACTTTAACCATCAGCCAATCAAGAGAGGAGGAACTTTAGCCTTCAGGAAATCAAGAGAGGAGGAACTTTAAACCTCAACCAATGAGGAGAGTAGGAACTTTAACCCTCATCCAATGAGGAGAGGAGTAACTTTAATCTTCAGCCAATCAAGAGAGGAGGAACTTTACCCCTCAGCCAATCAACAGAGGAATTTTACCCCTCAGCCAATCAAGACAGGAGGAACTTTACCCCTCAGCCAATCAAGAGAGGAGGAACTTTAACCCTCAGCCAATGAAGAGAGTAGTAACTTTAACCCTCAGCCAATGAGGAGAGGAGGAACTTTAACCCTCAGCCAATGAAGAGAGGAGTAACTTTAACCCTCAGCCAATGAGGAGAGGAGGAACATTAACCCTCACTCGATGAGGAGAGGAGTAACTTTAATCTTCAGCCAATCAAGGGAGGAGGAACTTTACCCCTCAGCCAATCAAGAGAGGAGGAACTTTAACAATCAGCCAATCAAGAGAGGAGGAACTTTAATCTTCAGCCAATCAAGAGAGGAGGAACTTTACCCCTGAGCCAATCAAGAGAGGAGGAATTTTACCCTTCAGCCAATCAAGAGAGGAGGAACTTTACCCCTCAGCCAATCAAGAGAGGAGGAACTTTAACCATCAGCCAATCAAGAGAGGAGGAACTTTAGCCTTCAGCAAATCAAGAGAGGAGGAACTTTAACCCTCAACCAATGAGGAGAGGAGGAACTTTAACCCTCAGCCAATGAGGAGAGGAGGAACTTTAACACTCTGCCAATGAAGAGAGGAGGAACTTTAGCCTTCAGCCAATCAGGAGAGGAGGAACTTTAACCATCAGCCAATCAAGAGAGGAGGAACTTTATCCCTCAGCCAATCAGGAGAGGAGGAACTTAAGCCTTCAGCCAATCAAGAGAGGAGGACCTTTACCCCTCAGCCAATCAGGAGAGGAGGAACTTTACACCTCAGCCAATCAAGAGAAGAGGAAGTTTAACCCTCAGCCAATGAGGAGAGGAAGAACTTTAACCCTCAGCCAATGAGGAGAGGAGGAAGTTTAACCCTCAGCCAATGAGGAGAGGAGGAACTTTACCCCTCAGCCAATCAGGAGAGGAGGAACTTTACACCTCAGCCAATCAAGAGAAGAGGAAGTTTAACCCTCAGCCAATGAGGAGAGGAAGAACTTTAATCCTCAGCCAATGAGGAGAGGAGGAAGTTTAACCCTCAGCCAATGAGGAGAGGAGGAACTTTAACCCTCAGTCAATGAGGAGAGGAGGAACTTTAACCTTCAGCCAATGAGGAGAGGAGTAACTTTAATCTTCAGCCAATCAAGAGAGGAGGAACTTTACCCCTCAGCCAATCAAGAGAGGAGGAAATTTAACCATCAGCCAATCAAGAGAGGAGGAACTTTAACCATCAGCCAATCAAGAAGGGAGGAACTTTACCCCTCAGCCAATCAAGAGAGGAGGAATTGTACCCCTCAGCCAATCAAGAGAGGAGGAACTTTACCCCTCAGCCAATCAAGAGAGGAGGAACTTTAACCCTCAGCCAATGAGGAGAGGAGGAACTTTAACCCTCAGCCAATGAGGAGAGAAGTAACTTTAATCTTCAGCCAATGAAGAGAGGAGGAACTTTAACCTTCAGCCAATGAGGAGAGGAGTAACTTTAATCTTCAGCCAATCAAGAGAGTAGGAACTTTACCCCTCAGCCAATCAAGAGAGGAGGAACTTTAACCATCAGCCAATCAAGAGAGGAGGAACTTTAATCTTCAGCTAATCAAGAGAGGAGGAACTGTACCCCTCAGCCAATCAATAGAGGAGGAATTTTACCCCTCAGCCAATCAAGAGAGGAGGAACTTTACCCCTCAGCCAATCAAGAGAGGAGGAACTTTAACCCTCAGCCAATCAAGAGAGGAGGAACTTTAGCCTTCAGGAAATCAGGAGAGGAGGAACTTTACCCCTCAGCAAAGCAAGAGAGGAGGAACTTTAACCCTCCGCCAATGATGAGAGGAGGAACTTTAGCCTTCAGCCAATCAGGAGAGGAGTACTTTAACCCTCAGCCAATGAGGAGAGGAGGAACTTTACCCCTCAGCCAATCAGGAGAGGAGGAACTTAAGCATTCAGCCAATCAAGAGAGGAGGACCTTTACCCCTCAACCAATCAGGAGAGGAGGAACTTTAACACTCAGCTAATGAGGAGAGGAGGAACTTTACCCCTCAGCCAATGAGGAGAGGAGGAACTTTAACCCTCAGCCAATGAAGAGAGGAGGAACTTTAACCCTCAGCTAATGAGGAGAGGAGGACCTTTACCCCTCAGCCAATGAGGAGAGGAGGAACTTTAACCATCAGCCAATCAAGAGAGGAGGAACTTTACCCCTCAGCCAATCAAGAGAGGAGGAATTTTACCCCTCAGCCAATCAAGAGAGGAGGAACTGTACCCCTCAGCCAATCAATAGAGGAGGAATTTTACCCCTCAGCCAATCAAGAGAGGAGGAACTTTACCCCTCAGCCAATCAAGAGAGGAGGAACTTTAACCCTCAGCCAATCAAGAGAGGAGGAACTTTAGCCTTCAGGAAATCAGGAGAGGAGGAACTTTACCCCTCAGCAAATCAAGAGAGGAGGAACTTTAACCCTCCGCCAATGATGAGAGGAGGAACTTTAGCCTTCAGCCAATCAGGAGAGGAGTACTTTAACCCTCAGCCAATGAGGAGAGGAGGAACTTTACCCCTCAGCCAATCAGGAGAGGAGGAACTTAAGCATTCAGCCAATCAAGAGAGGAGGACCTTTACCCCTCAACCAATCAGGAGAGGAGGAACTTTAACACTCAGCTAATGAGGAGAGGAGGAACTTTACCCCTCAGCCAATGAGGAGAGGAGGAACTTTAACCCTCAGCCAATGAAGAGAGGAGGAACTTTAACCCTCAGCTAATGAGGAGAGGAGGACCTTTACCCCTCAGCCAATGAGGAGAGGAGGAACTTTAACCATCAGCCAATCAAGAGAGGAGGAACTTTACCCCTCAGCCAATCAAGAGAGGAGGAATTTTACCCCTCAGCCAATCAAGAGAGGAGGAACTTTAACCCTCAGCCAATGAAGGGAGGAGGAACTTTACCCCTCAGCCAATGAGGAGAGGAGGAACTTTAACCCTCAGCCAATGAAGAGAGGAGGAACTTTAACCCTCAGCTAATGAGGAGAGGAGGACCTTTACCCCTCAGCCAATGAGGAGAGGAGGAACTTTAACCCTCAGCCAATGAGGAGAGGAGTAACTTTAATCTTCAGCCAATCAAGAGAGGAGGAACTTTAACCATCAGCCAATCAAGAGAGGAGGAACTTTAACCATCAGCCAATCAATAGAGGAGGAACTTTACCCCTCAGCCAATCAAGAGAGGAGGAATTTTATCCCTCAGCCAATCAAGAGAGGATGAACTTTAACCCTCAGCCAATGAAGGGAGGAGTAACTTTAACCCTCAGCCAATGAGGAGAGGAGGAACTTTAACCCTCAGCCAATGAAGAGAGGAGTAACTTTAACCCTCAGCCATTGAGAATAGGAGGAACTTTAACCCTCAGCCAATGAGGAGAGGAGTAACTTTAATCTTCAGCCAATCAAGAGAGGAGGAACTTTAACCATCAGCCAATCAAGAGAGGAGGAATTTTACCCCTAAGCCAATCAAGAGAGGAGGAACTTTACCCCTCAGCCAATCAAGAGAGGAGGAACTTTAACCATCAGCCAATCAAGAGAGGAGGAACTTTACCCCTCAGCCAATCAAGAGAGGAGGAATTTTACCCCTCAGCCAATCAAGAGAGGAGGAACTTTACCCCTCTGCCAATCAAGAGAGGAGGAACTTTAACCATCAGCCAATCAAGAGAGGAGGAACTTTACCCCTCAGCCAATCAAGAAAGGAGGAATTTTACCCCTCAGCCAATCAAGAGAGGAGGAACTTTACCCCTTAGCCAATCAAGAGAGGAGGAACTTTAACCCTCAGCCAATGAAGAGAGGAGTAATTTTAACCCTCAGCCAATGAGGAGAGGAGGAACTTTAACCATCAGCCAATCAAGAGAGGAGGAACTTTACCCCTCAGCCAATCAAGAGAGGAGGAACTTTAAACCTCAACCAATGAGGAGAGGAGGAACTTTAACCCTCAGCCAATGAGGAGAGGAGTAACTTTAATCTTCAGCCAATCAAGAGAGGAGGAACTTTAACCATCACCCAATCAAGAGAGGAGGAACTTTAACCATCAGCCAATCAAGAGAGGAGGAACTTTAATCTTCAGCCAATAAAGAGAGAAGGAACTTTACCCCTCAGCCAATAGAGAGAGGAGGAAATTTAACCATCAGCCAATCAAGAGATGAGGAACTTTAGCCGTCAGGAAATCAGGAGAGGAGGAACTTTAAACCTCAACCAATGAGGAGAGGAGGAACTTTAACCCTCAGCCAATGAGGAGAGGAGTAACTTTAATCTTCAGCCAATCAAGAGAGGAGGAACTTTAACCATCACCCAATAAAGAGAGGAGGAACTTTACCCCTCAGCCAATCAACAGAGGAGGAATTTTACCCCTCAGCCAATCAAGACAGGAGGAACTTTACCCCTCAGCCAATCAAGAGAGGAGGAACTTTAACCCTCAGCCAATGAAGAGAGGAGTAACTTTAACCCTCAGCCAATGAGGAGAGGAGGAACTTTAACCCTCAGCCAATGAGGAGAGGAGCAACTTTACAACTCAGCCAATGAGGAGAGGAGGAACTTTAAACCTCAGCCAATGAAGAGAGGAGTAACTTTAGCCCTCAGCCAATGAGGAGAGGAGGAACTTTAACCATCAGCCAATGAGGAGAGGAGGAACTTTAATCTTCAGCTAATCAAGAGAGGAGGAACTTTAACCCTCAGCCAATGAAGAGAGAAGTAACTTTAACCCTCAGCCAATGAGGAGAGGAGGAACTTTAATGCTCAGCCAATGAGGAGAGGAGTAACTTTAATCTTCAGCCAATCAAGAGAGGAGGAACTTTAACCCTCAGCCAATGAGGAGAGGAGTAACTTTAATCTTCAGCCAATCAAGAGAGGAGGAACTTTACCCCTCAGCCAATCAAGAGAGGAGGAACTTTAACCATCAGCCAATCAAGAGAGGAGGAACTTTAATCTTCAGCCAATCAAGAGAGGAGGAACTTTAACCCTCAGCCAATCAAGAGAGGAGGAACTTTACCCCTCAGCCAATCAAGAGAGGAGGAACTTTAACCATCAGCCAATCAAGAGAGGAGGAACTTTAACCATCAGCAAATCAAGAGAAGAGGAACTTTACCCCTCAGCCAAACAAGAGAGGAGGAACTTTAACCATCAGCCAATCAAGAGAGGAGGAACTTTAACCATCAGCCAATCAAGAGAGGAGGAACTTTATCCCCCAGCCAATCAACAGAGGAGGGATTTTACCCCTCAGCCGATCAAGACAGGAGGAACTTTACCCCTCAGCCAATCAAGAGAGGAGGAACTTTAACCCTCAGCCATGAAGAGAGGAGTAACTTTAACCCTCAGCCAATGAGGAGAGGAGGAACTTTAACCTTCAGCCAATGAAGAGAGGAGTAACTTTAACCCTCAGCCAATGAGGAGAGGAGGAAATTTAACCCTCAGCAAATGAAGAGAGGAGTAACTTTAACCCTCAGCCAATGAGGAGAGGAGGAACTTTAACCCTCAGCCAATGAGGAGAGGAGTAACTTTAATCTTCAGCCAATTAAGAGAGGAGGAACTTTACCCCTCAGCCAATCAAGAGAGGAAGAATTTTACCCCTCAGCCAATCAAGAGAGGAGGAACTTTACCCCTCTGCCAATCAAGAGAGGAGGAACTTTAACCATCAGCCAATCAAGAGAGGAGGAACTTCACCCCTCAGCCAATCAAGAGAGGAGGAATTTTACCCCTCAGCCAATCAAGAGAGGAGGAACTTTACCCCTTAGCCAATCAAGAGAGGAGGAACTTTAACCCTCAGCCAATGAAGAGAGGAGTAATTTTAACCCTCAGCCAATGAGGAGAGGAGGAACTTTAACCATCAGCCAATCAAGAGAGGAGGAACTTTACCCCTCAGCCAATCAAGAGAGGAGGAATTTTACAACTCATCCAATCAAAAGAGGAGGAACTTTAACCCTCAGCTAATCAAGAGAGGAGGAACTTTAACCCTCAGCCAATGAAGAGAGAAGTAACTTTAACCCTCAGCCAATGAGGAGAGGAGGAACTTTAACGCTCAGCCAACGAGGAGAGGAGTAACTTTAATCTTCAGCCAATCAAGAGAGGAGGAACTTTACCCCTCAGCCAATCAAGAGAGGAGGAACTTTAACCATCAGCCAATCAAGAGAGGAGGAACTTTAATCTTCAGCCAATCAAGAGAGGAGGAACTTTAACCCTCAGCCAATCAAGAGAGGAGGAACTTTACCCCTCAGCCAATCAAGAGAGGAGGAACTTTAACCATCAGCCAATCAAGAGAGGAGGAACTTTAACCATCAGCAAATCAAGAGAAGAGGAACTTTACCCCTCAGCCAAACAAGAGAGGAGGAACTTTAACCATCAGCCAATCAAGAGAGGAGGAACTTTAACCATCAGCCAATCAAGAGAGGAGGAACTTTATCCCCCAGCCAATCAACAGAGGAGGGATTTTACCCCTCAGCCGATCAAGACAGGAGGAACTTTACCCCTCAGCCAATCAAGAGAGGAGTAACTTTAACCCTCAGCCATGAAGAGAGGAGTAACTTTAACCCTCAGCCAATTAGGAGAGGAGGAACTTTAACCCTCAGCCAATGAAGAGAGGAGTAACTTTAACCCTCAGCCAATGAGGAGAGGAGGAACTTTAATCCTCAGCAAATGAAGAGAGGAGTAACTTTAACCCTCAGCCAATGAGGAGAGGAGGAACTTTAACCCTCAGCCAATGAGGAGAGGAGTAACTTTAATCTTCAGCCAATTAAGAGAGGAGGAACTTTACCCCTCAGCCAATCAAGAGAGGAGGAACTTTAACCATCAGCCAATCAAGAGAGGAGGAACTTTAATCTTCAGCCAATCAAGAGAGGAGGAACTTTACCCCTCAGCCAATCAAGAGAGGAAGAATTTTACCCCTCAGCCAATCAAGAGAGGAGGAATTTTACCCCTCTGCCAATCAAGAGAGGAGGAACTTTAACCATCAGCCAATCAAGAGAGGAGGAACTTCACCCCTCAGCCAATCAAGAGAGGAGGAATTTTACCCCTCAGCCAATCAAGAGAGGAGGAACTTTACCCCTTAGCCAATCAATAGAGGAGGAACTTTAACCCTCAGCCAATGAAGAGAGGAGTAATTTTAACCCTCAGCCAATGAGGAGAGGAGGAACTTTAACCCTCAGCCAATGAAGAGAGGAGTAACTTTAACCCTCAGCCAATGAGGAGTTGAGGAACTTTAACCCTCAGCCAATCAAGAGAGGAGGAACTTTACCCCTCAGCCAATCAAGAGAGGAGGAACTTTAACCATCAGCCAATCAAGAGAGGAGGAACTTTAATCTTCAGCCAATCAAGAGAGGAGGAACTTTACCCCTCAGCCAATCAAGAGAGGAGGAACTTTAACCCTCAGCCATGAAGAGAGGAGTAACTTTAACCCTCAGCCAATGAGGAGAGGAGGAACTTTACAACTCAGCCAATGAGGAGAGGAGGAACTTTAACCCTCAGCCAATGAAGAGAGGAGTAACTTTAGCCCTCAGCCAATGAGGAGAGGAGGAACTTTAACCATCAGCCAATGAGGAGAGGAGTAACTTTAATCTTCAGCCAATCAAGAGAGGAGGAACTTTACCCCTCAGCCAATCAAGAGAGGAGGAATTTTACCCCTCATCCAATCAAAAGAGGAGGAACTTTAACCCTCAGCTAATCAAGAGAGGAGGAACTTTAACCCTCAGCCAATGAAGAGAGAAGTAACTTTAACCCTCAGCCAATGAGGAGAGGAGGAACTTTAACGCTCAGCCAATGAGGAGAGGAGTAACTTTAATCTTCAGCCAATCAAGAGAGGAGGAACTTTAACCCTCAGCCAATGAGGAGAGGAGTAACTTTAATCTTCAGCCAATCAAGAGAGGAGGAACTTTACCCCTCAGCCAATCAAGAGAGGAGGAACTTTAACCCTCAGCCAATCAAGAGAGGAGGAACTTTACCCCTCAGCCAATCAAGAGAGGAGGAACTTTAACCATCAGCCAATCAAGAGAGGAGGAACTTTAACCATCAGCCAATCAAGAGAGGAAGAACTTTATCCACCAGCCAATCAACAGAGGAGGGATTTTACCCCTCAGCCGATCAAGACAGGAGGAACTTTACCCCTCAGCCAATCAAGAGAGGAGGAACTTTAACCCTCAGCCATGAAGAGAGGAGTAACTTTAACCCTCAGCCAATGAGGAGAGGAGGAACTTTAACCCTCAGCCAATGAAGAGAGGAGTAACTTTAACCCTCAGCCAATGAGGAGAGGAGGAACTTTAACCCTCAGCAAATGAAGAGAGGAGTAACTTTAACCCTCAGCCAATGAGGAGAGGAGGAACTTTAACCCTCAGCCAATGAGGAGAGGAGTAACTTTAATCTTCAGCCAATTAAGAGAGGAGGAACTTTACCCCTCAGCCAATCAAGAGAGGAGGAACTTTAACCATCAGCCAATCAAGAGAGGAGGAACTTTAATCTTCAGCCAATCAAGAGAGGAGGAACTTTACCCCTCAGCCAATCAAGAGAGGAAGAATTTTAACCCTCAGCGATTCAAGAGAGGAGGAATTTTACCCCTCTGCCAATCAAGAGAGGAGGAACTTTAACCATCAGCCAATCAAGAGAGGAGGAACTTCATCCCTCAGCCAATCAAGAGAGGAGGAATTTTACCCCTCAGCCAATCAAGAGAGGAGGAACTTTACCCCTTAGCCAATCAAGAGAGGAGGAACTTTAACCCTCAGCCAATGAAGAGAGGAGTAATTTTAACCCTCAGCCAATGAGGAGAGGAGGAACTTTAACCCTCAGCCAATGAAGAGAGGAGTAACTTTAACCCTCAGCCAATGAGGAGTTGAGGAACTTTAACCCTCAGCCAATGAGGAGAGGAGTAACTTTAATCTTCAGCCAATCAAGAGAGGAGGAACTTTAACCATCAGCCAATCAAGAGAGGAGGAACTTTAATCTTCAGCCAATCAAGAGAGGAGGAACTTAACCCCTCAGCCAATCAAGAGAGGAGAAATTTTACCCCTCAGCCAATCAAGAGAGGAGGAACTTTACCCCTCAGCCAATCAAGAGAGGAGGAACTTTAACCATCAGCCAATCAAGAGAGGAGGAACTTTACCCCTCAGCCAATCAAGAGAGGAGGAACTTTAAACCTTAACCAATGAGGAGAGGAGGAACTTTAACCCTCAGCCAATGAGGAGAGGAGTAACTTTAATCTTCAGCCAATCAAGAGAGGAGGAACTTTAACCCTCAGCCAATCAAGAGAGGAGGAACTTTAACCATCAGCCAATCAAGAGAGGAGGAACTTTAATCTTCAGCCAATCAAGAGAGAAGGAACTTTACCCCTCAGCCAATCAAGAGAGGAGGAACTTTAACCATCAGCCAATCAAGAGAGGAGGAACTTTAGCCTTCAGGAAATCAAGAGAGGAGGAACTTTAAACCTCAACCAATGAGGAGAGTAGGAACTTTAACCCTCATCCAATGAGGAGAGGAGTAACTTTAATCTTCAGCCAATCAAGAGAGGAGGAACTTTTACCATCACCCAATAAAGAGAGGAGGAACTTTACCCCTCAGCCAATCAACAGAGGAATTTTACCCCTCAGCCAATCAAGACAGGAGGAACTTTACCCCTCAGCCAATCAAGAGAGGAGGAACTTTAACCCTCAGCCAATGAAGAGAGTAGTAACTTTAACCCTCAGCCAATGAGGAGAGGAGGAACTTTAACCCTCAGCCAATGAAGAGAGGAGTAACTTTAACCCTCAGCCAATGAGGAGAGGAGGAACATTAACCCTCACTCGATGAGGAGAGGAGTAACTTTAATCTTCAGCCAATCAAGGGAGGAGGAACTTTACCCCTCAGCCAATCAAGAGAGGAGGAACTTTAACAATCAGCCAATCAAGAGAGGAGGAACTTTACCCCTCAGCCAATCAAGAGAGGAGGAACTTTAACCCTCAACCAATGAGGAGAGGAGGAACTTTAACCCTCAGCCAATGAGGAGAGGAGGAACTTTAACACTCTGCCAATGAAGAGAGGAGGAACTTTAGCCTTCAGCCAATCAGGAGAGGAGGAACTTTAACCATCAGCCAATCAAGAGAGGAGGAACTTTATCCCTCAGCCAATCAGGAGAGGAGGAACTTAAGCCTTCAGCCAATCAAGAGAGGAGGACCTTTACCCCTCAGCCAATCAGGAGAGGAGGAACTTTACACCTCAGCCAATCAAGAGAAGAGGAAGTTTAACCCTCAGCCAATGAGGAGAGGAAGAACTTTAACCCTCAGCCAATGAGGAGAGGAGGAAGTTTAACCCTCAGCCAATGAGGAGAGGAGGAACTTTACCCCTCAGCCAATCAGGAGAGGAGGAACTTTACACCTCAGCCAATCAAGAGAAGAGGAAGTTTAACCCTCAGCCAATGAGGAGAGGAAGAACTTTAACCCTCAGCCAATGAGGAGAGGAGGAAGTTTAACCCTCAGCCAATGAGGAGAGGAGGAACTTTAACCCTCATTCAATGAGGAGAGGAGGAACTTTAACCTTCAGCCAATGAGGAGAGGAGTAACTTTAATCTTCAGCCAATCAAGAGAGGAGGAACTTTACCCCTCAGCCAATCAAGAGAGGAGGAAATTTAACCATCAGCCAATCAAGAGAGGAGGAACTTTAACCATCAGCCAATCAAGAAGGGAGGAACTTTACCCCTCAGCCAATCAAGAGAGGAGGAATTGTACCCCTCAGCCAATCAAGAGAGGAGGAACTTTACCCCTCAGCCAATCAAGAGAGGAGGAACTTTAACCCTCAGCCAATGAGGAGAGGAGGAACTTTAACCCTCAGCCAATGAGGAGAGAAGTAACTTTAATCTTCAGCCAATGAAGAGAGGAGGAACATTAACCTTCAGCCAATGAGGAGAGGAGTAACTTTAATCTTCAGCCAATCAAGAGAGGAGGAACTTTACCCCTCAGCCAATCAAGAGAGGAGGAACTTTAACCATCAGCCAATCAAGAGAGGAGGAACTTTAATCTTCAGCTAATCAAGAGAGGAGGAACTGTACCCCTCAGCCAATCAATAGAGGAGGAATTTTACCCCTCAGCCAATCAAGAGAGGAGGAACTTTACCCCTCAGCCAATCAAGAGAGGAGGAACTTTAACCCTCAGCCAATCAAGAGAGGAGGAACTTTAGCCTTCAGGATATCAGGAGAGGAGGAACTTTACCCCTCAGCAAATCAAGAGAGGAGGAACTTTAACCCTCCGCCAATGATGAGAGGAGGAACTTTAGCCTTCCGCCAATCAGGAGAGGAGTACTTTAACCCTCAGCCAATGAGGAGAGGAGGAACTTTACCCCTCAGCCAATCAGGAGAGGAGGAACTTAAGCATTCAGCCAATCAAGAGAGGAGGACCTTTACCCCTCAACCAATCAGGAGAGGAGGAACTTTAACACTCAGCTAATGAGGAGAGGAGGAACTTTACCCCTCAGCCAATGAGGAGAGGAGGAACTTTAACCCTCAGCCAATGAAGAGAGGAGGAACTTTAACCCTCAGCTAATGAGGAGAGGAGGACCTTTACCCCTCAGCCAATGAGGAGAGGAGGAACTTTAACCATCAGCCAATCAAGAGAGGAGGAACTTTACCCCTCAGCCAATCAAGAGAGGAGGAATTTTACCCCTCAGCCAATCAAGAGAGGAGGAACTTTAACCCTCAGCCAATGAAGGGAGGAGGAACTTTACCCCTCAGCCAATGAGGAGAGGAGGAACTTTAACCCTCAGCCAATGAAGAGAGGAGGAACTTTAACCCTCAGCTAATGAGGAGAGGAGGACCTTTACCCCTCAGCCAATGAGGAGAGGAGGAACTTTAACCCTCAGCCAATGAGGAGAGGAGTAACTTTAATCTTCAGCCAATCAAGAGAGGAGGAACTTTAACCATCAGCCAATCAAGAGAGGAGGAACTTTAACCATCAGCCAATCAATAGAGGAGGAACTTTACCCCTCAGCCAATCAAGAGAGGAGGAATTTTACCCCTCAGCCAATCAAGAGAGGATGAACTTTAACCCTCAGCCAATGAAGGGAGGAGTAACTTTAACCCTCAGCCAATGAGGAGAGGAGGAACTTTAACCCTCAGCCAATGAAGAGAGGAGTAACTTTAACCCTCAGCCATTGAGAATAGGAGGAACTTTAACCCTCAGCCAATGAGGAGAGGAGTAACTTTAATCTTCAGCCAATCAAGAGAGGAGGAACTTTAACCATCAGCCAATCAAGAGAGGAGGAATTTTACCCCTAAGCCAATCAAGAGAGGAGGAACTTTACCCCTCAGCCAATCAAGAGAGGAGGAACTTTAACCATCAGCCAATCAAGAGAGGAGGAACTTTACCCCTCAGCCAATCAAGAGAGGAGGAATTTTACCCCTCAGCCAATCAAGAGAGGAGGAACTTTACCCCTCTGCCAATCAAGAGAGGAGGAACTTTAACCATCAGCCAATCAAGAGAGGAGGAACTTTACCCCTCAGCCAATCAAGAGAGGAGGAATTTTACCCCTCAGCCAATCAAGAGAGGAGGAACTTTACCCCTTAGCCAATCAAGAGAGGAGGAACTTTAACCCTCAGCCAATGAAGAGAGGAGTAATTTTAACCCTCAGCCAATGAGGAGAGGAGGAACTTTAACCATCAGCCAATCAAGAGAGGAGGAACTTTACCCCTCAGCCAATCAAGAGAGGAGGAACTTTAAACCTCAACCAATGAGGAGAGGAGGAACTTTAACCCTCAGCCAATGAGGAGAGGAGTAACTTTAATCTTCAGCCAATCAAGAGAGGAGGAACTTTAACCATCACCCAATCAAGAGAGGAGGAACTTTAACCATCAGCCAATCAAGAGAGGAGGAACTTTAATCTTCAGCCAATAAAGAGAGAAGGAACTTTACCCCTCAGCCAATCAAGAGAGGAGGAACTTTAACCATCAGCCAATCAAGAGATGAGGAACTTTAGCCTTCAGGAAATCAGGAGAGGAGGAACTTTAAACCTCAACCAATGAGGAGAGGAGGAACTTTAACCCTCAGCCAATGAGGAGAGGAGTAACTTTAATCTTCATCCAATCAAGAGAGGAGGAACTTTAACCATCACCCAATAAAGAGAGGAGGAACTTTACCCCTCAGCCAATCAACAGAGGAGGAATTTTACCCCTCAGCCAATCAAGACAGGAGGAACTTTACCCCTCAGCCAATCAAGAGAGGAGGAACTTTAACCCTCAGCCAATGAAGAGAGGAGTAACTTTAACCCTCAGCCAATGAGGAGAGGAGGAACTTTAACCCTCAGCCAATGAGGAGAGGAGGAACTTTACAACTCAGCCAATGAGGAGAGGAGGAACTTTAAACCTCAGCCAATGAAGAGAGGAGTAACTTTAGCCCTCAGCCAATGAGGAGAGGAGGAACTTTAACCATCAGCCAATGAGGAGAGGAGGAACTTTAATCTTCAGCCAATCAAGAGAGAAGGAACTTTACCCCTCAGCCAATCAAGAGAGGAGGAATTTTACCCCTCATCCAATCAAAAGAGGAGGAACTTTAACCCTCAGCTAATCAAGAGAGGAGGAACTTTAACCCTCAGCCAATGAAGAGAGAAGTAACTTTAACCCTCAGCCAATGAGGAGAGGA
This sequence comes from Cyprinodon diabolis, assembly GCA_030533445.1. Classification (NCBI taxonomy): domain Eukaryota; kingdom Metazoa; phylum Chordata; class Actinopteri; order Cyprinodontiformes; family Cyprinodontidae; genus Cyprinodon; species Cyprinodon diabolis. The sequence goes on along the minus strand of JARPUW010000070.1, from coordinate 95,482 downwards.
GGAACTTTAACGCTCAGCCAATGAGGAGAGGAGTAACTTTAATCTTCAGCCAATCAAGAGAGGAGGAACTTTAACCCTCAGCCAATAAGGAGAGGAGTAACTTTAATCTTCAGCCAATCAAGAGAGGAGGAACTTTACCCCTCAGCCAATCAAGAGAGGAGGAACTTTAACCATCAGCCAATCAAGAGAGGAGGAACTTTAATCTTCAGCCAATCAAGAGAGGAGGAACTTTAACCCTCAGCCAATCAAGAGAGGAGGAACTTTACCCCTCAGCCAATCAAGAGAGGAGGAACTTTAACCATCAGCCAATCAAGAGAGGAGGAACTTTAACCATCAGCAAATCAAGAGAAGAGGAACTTTACCCCTCAGCCAAACAAGAGAGGAGGAACTTTAACCATCAGCCAATCAAGAGAGGAGGAACTTTAACCATCAGCCAATCAAGAGAGGAGGAACTTTATCCCCCAGCCAATCAACAGAGGAGGGATTTTACCCCTCAGCCGATCAAGACAGGAGGAACTTTACCCCTCAGCCAATCAAGAGAGGAGGAACTTTAACCCTCAGCCATGAAGAGAGGAGTAACTTTAACCCTCAGCCAATGAGGAGAGGAGGAACTTTAACCTTCAGCCAATGAAGAGAGGAGTAACTTTAACCCTCAGCCAATGAGGAGAGGAGGAACTTTAACCCTCAGCAAATGAAGAGAGGAGTAACTTTAA
>JARPUW010000070.1:0-94269 GCA_030533445.1 Cyprinodon diabolis | reverse complement strand
GGCTGAAGATTAAAGTTCCTCCTCTCTTGATTGGCTGATGGTTAAAGTTCTTCCTCTCTTGAATGGCTGAGGGGTAAAGTTCCTCCTCTCTTGATTGGCTGAAGATTAAAGTTACTCCTCTCCTCATTGGCTGAGGGTTAAAGTTCCTCCTATTCTCATTGGCTGAGGGTTAAAGTTACTCCTCTCTTCATTGGCTGAGGGTTAAAGTTCCTCCTCTCCTCAATGGCTGAGTGTTAAAGTTACTCCTCCCTTCACTGGCTGAGGGTTAAAGTTCCTCCTCTCTTGATTGGCTGAGGGGTAAAATTCCTCCTCTCTTGATTGGCTGAGGGGTAAAGTTCCTCCTCTCTTGATTGGCTGATGGTTAAAGTTCCTCCTCTCTTGATTGGCTGATGGTTAAAGTTCCTCCTCTCTTGATTGGCTGAAGATTAAAGTTACTCGTCTCCTCATTGGCTGAGGGTTAAAGTTCCTCCTCTCCTCATTGGCTGAGGGGTAAAGGTCCTCCTCTCCTCATTAGCTGAGGGTTAAAGTTTCTCCTCTCTTCATTGGCTGAGGGTTAAAGTTCCTCCTCTCCTCATTGGCTGAGGGGTAAAGTTCCTCCTCCCTTCATTGGCTGAGGGTTAAAGTTCCTCCTCTCTTGATTGGCTGAGGGGTAAAATTCCTCCTCTCTTGATTGGCTGAGGGGTAAAGTTCCTCCTCTCTTGATTGGCCGATGGTTAAAGTTCCTCCTCTCCTCATTGGCTGAGGGGTAAAGGTCCTCCTCTCCTCATTAGCTGAGGGTTAAAGTTCCTCCTCTCTTCATTGGCTGAGGGTTAAAGTTCCTCCTCTCCTCATTGGCTGAGGGGTAAAGTTCCTCCTCTCCTCATTAGCTGAGGGTTAAAGTTCCTCCTCTCCTGATTGGTTGAGGGGTAAAGGTCCTCCTCTCTTGATTGGCTGAATGCTTAAGTTCCTCCTCTCCTGATTGGCTGAGGGGTAAAGTTCCTCCTCTCCTCATTGGCTGAGGGTTAAAGTACTCCTCTCCTGATTGGCTGAAGGCTAAAGTTCCTCCTCTCATCCTTGGCGGAGGGTTAAAGTTCCTCCTCTCTTGATTTGCTGAGGGGTAAAGTTCCTCCTCTCCTGATTTCCTGAAGGCTAAAGTTCCTCCTCTCTTGATTGGCTGAGGGTTAAAGTTCCTCCTCTCTTGATTGGCTGAGGGGTAAAGTTCCTCCTCTCTTGATTGGCTGAGGGGTAAAATTCCTCCTCTATTGATTGGCTGAGGGGTAAAGTTCCTCCTCTCTTGATTAGCTGAAGATTAAAGTTCCTCCTCTCTTGATTGGCTGATGGTTAAAGTTCCTCCTCTCTTGATTGGCTGAGGCGTAAAGTTCCTCCTCTCTTGATTGGCTGATGGTTAAAGTTCCTCCTCTCTTGATTGGCTGAGGCGTAAAGTTCCTCCTCTCTTGATTGGCTGAAGATTAAAGTTACTTCTCTCCTCATTGGCTGAGGGTTAAAGTTCCTCCTCTCCTCATTGGCTGAGGGTTAAAGTTCCTCCTCTCTTGATTGGCTGAGGGGTAAAGTTCCTCCTCTCTTGATTGGCTGAGGGGTACAATTCCTCCTCTCTTGATTGGCTGAGGGGTAAAGTTCCTCCCTTCTTGATTGGCTGATGGTTAAAGTTCCTCCTCTCTTGATTGGCTGATGGTTAAAGTTCCTCCTCTCTTGATTGGCTGAGGGGTAAAGTTCCTCCTCTCTTGATTGGCTGAAGATTAAAGTTACTCCTCTCCTCATTGGCTGAAGGTTAAAGTTCCTCCTCTCCTCATTGACTGAGGGTTAAAGTTCCTCCTCTCCTCATTGGCTGAGGGTTAAACTTCCTCCTCTCCTCATTGGCTGAGGGTTAGAGTTCTTCCTCTCCTCATTGGCTGAGGGTTAAACTTCCTCTTCTCTTGATTGGCTGAAGTGTAAAGTTCCTCCTCTCCTGATTGGCTGAGGGGTAAAGGTCCTCCTCTCTTGATTGGCTGAAGGCTTAAGTTCCTGCTCTCCTGATTGGCTGAGGGGTAAAGTTCCTCCTCTCTTGATTGGCTGATGGTTAAAGTTCCTCCTCTCCTGATTGGCTGAAGGCTAAAGTTCCTCCTCTCTTCATTGGCAGAGTGTTAAAGTTCCTCCTCTCCTCATTGGCTGAGGGTTAAAGTTCCTCCTCTCCTCATTGGTTGAGGGTTAAAGTTCCTCCTCTCTTGATTTGCTGAAGGCTAAAGTTCCTCCTCTCTTGATTGGCTGATGGTTAAAGTTCCTCCTCTCTTGATTGGCTGAGGGGTAAAGTTCCTCCTCTCTTGATTGGCTGAAGGGTAAAATTCCTCCTCTCTTGATTGGCTCAGGGGTAAAGTTCCTCCTCTCTTGATTGGCTGAAGATTAAAGTTCCTCCTCTCTTGATTGGCTGATTGTTAAAGTTCCTCCTCTCTTGATTGGCTGAGGGGTAAAGTTCCTCCTCCCTTTATTGGCTGAAGATTAAAGTTACTCCTCTCCTCATCGAGTGAGGGTTAATGTTCCTCCTCTCCTCATTGGCTGAGGGTTAAAGTTCCTCCTCTCCTCATTGGCTGAGGGTTAAAGTTACTACTCTCTTCATTGGCTGAGGGTTAAAGTTCCTCCTCTCTTGATTGGCTGAGGGGTAAAGTTCCTCCTGTCTTGATTGGCTGAGGGGTAAAATTCCTCTGTTGATTGGCTGAGGGGTAAAGTTCCTCCTCTCTTTATTGGGTGATGGTTAAAGTTCCTCCTCTCTTGATTGGCTGAAGATTAAAGTTACTCCTCTCCTCATTGGCTGAGGGTTAAAGTTCCTCCTCTCCTCATTGGTTGAGGTTTAAAGTTCCTCCTCTCTTGATTTCCTGAAGGCTAAAGTTCCTCCTCTCTTGATTGGCTGAAGATTAAAGTTACTCCTCTCCTCATTGGCTAAGCGTTAAAGTTCCTCCTCTCCTCATTGGCTGAGGGTTAAAGTTACTTCTCTCTTCAATGGCTGAGGGTTAAAGTTCCTCCTCTCTTGATTAGCTGAGGGTTAAAGTTCCTCCTCTTTTGATTGGATGAGGGGTAAAATTCCTCCTCTCTTGATTGGCTGAGGGGTAAAGTTCCTTCTCTCTTGATTGGCTGAAGATTAAAGTTCCTCCTCTCCTCATTGGCTGATGGTTAAAGTTCCTCCTCTCCTCATTGGCTGAGGGCTAAAGTTACTCCTCTCTTCATTGGCTGAGGGTTAAAGTTCCTCCTCTCCTCATTGGCTGAGTTGTAAAGTTCCTCCTCTCCTCATTGGCTGAGGGTTAAAGTTCCTCCTCTCCTCATTGGCTGAGGGTTAAAGTTACTCCTCTCTTCATTGGCTGAGGGTTAAAGTTCCTCCTCTCTTGATTGGCTGAGGGGTAAAGTTCCTCCTGTCTTGATTGGCTGAGGGGTAAAATTCCTCCTCTGTTGATTGGCTGAGGGGTAAAGTTCCTCCTCTCTTTATTGGGTGATGGTTAAAGTTCCTCCTCTCTTGATTGGCTGAAGATTAAAGTTACTCCTCTCCTCATTGGCTGAGGGTTAAAGTTCCTCCTCTCCTCATTGGTTGAGGTTTAAAGTTCCTTCTCTCTTGATTTCCTGAAGGCTAAAGTTCCTCCTCTCTTGATTGGCTGATGGTTAAAGTTCCTCCTCTCTTGATTGGCTGAGGGGTAAAGTTCCTTCTCTCTTTATTGGCTGAAGATTAAAGTTCCTCCTCTCTTGATTGGCTGATGGTTAAAGTTCCTCCTCTCTTGATTGGGTGATGGTTAAAGTTCCTCCTCTCTTGATTGGCTGAAGATTAAAGTTCCTCCTCTCCTCATTGGTTGAGGTTTAAAGTTCCTCCTCTCTTGATTGGCTGAGGGGTAAAGTTCCTCCTCTCTTGATTGGCTGATGGTTAAGTTCCTCCTCTCCTCATTGGCTGAGGGTTAAAATTACTCCTCTCTTGATTGGCTGAGGGGTAAAATTCCTCCTCTCTTGATTGGCTGAGGGGTAAAGTTCCTCCTCTCTTGATTGGCTGATGGTTAAAGTTCCTCCTCTCTTGATTGGCTGAGGGGTAAAGTTCCTCCTCTCTTGATTGGCTTAGGGGTAAAATTCCTCCTCTCTTGATTGGTTGAGGGTTAAAGTTCCTCCTTTCTCGATTGGCTGAAGATTAAAGTTCCTCCTCTCTTGATTGGCTGATGGTTAAAGTTCTTCCTCTCTTGAACGGCTGAGGGGTAAAGTTCCTCCTCTCTTGATTGGCTGAAGATTAAAGTTACTCCTCTCCTCATTGGCTGAGGGTTAAAGTTCCTCCTATTCTCATTGGCTGAGGGTTAAAGTTACTCCTCTCTTCATTGGCTGAGGGTTAAAGTTCCTCCTCTCCTCATTGGCTGAGGGTTAAAGTTACTCCTCCCTTCATTGGCTGAGGGTTAAAGTTCCTCCTCTCTTGATTGGCTGAGGGGTAAAGGTCCTCCTCTCTTGATTGGCTGATGGTTAAAGTTCCTCCTCTCCTCATTGGCTGAGGGTTAAAGTACTCCTCTCCTGATTGGCTGAAGGCTAAAATTCCTCCTCTCATCATTGGCGGAGGGTTAAAGTTCCTCCTCTCTTGATTTGCTGAGGGGTAAAGTTCCTCCTCTCCTGATTTCCTGAAGGCTAAAGTTCCTCCTCTCTTGATTGGCTGAGGGTTAAAGTTCCTCCTCTCTTGATTGGCTGAGGGGTAAAGTTCCTCCTCTCTTGATTGGCTGAATGGTAAAATTCCTCCTCTATTGATTGGCTGAGGGATAAAGTTCCTCCTCTCTTGATTAGCTGAAGATTAAAGTTCCTCCTCTCTTGATTGGCTGATGGTTAAAGTTCCTCCTCTCTTGATTGACTGAGGCGTAAAGTTCCTCCTCTCTTGATTGGCTGAATATTAAAGTTACTCCTCTCCTCATTGGCTGAGGGTTAAAGTTCCTCCTCTCCTCATTGGCTGAGGGTTAAAGTTCCTCCTCTCTTGATTGGCTGAGGGGTAAAGTTCCTCCTCTCTTGATTGGCTGAGGGGTACAATTCCTCCTCTCTTGATTGGCTGAGAGGTAAAGTTCCTCCTCTCTTGATTGGCTGAGGGGTAAAGTTCCTCCTCTCTTGATTGGCTGAAGATTAAAGTTACTCCTCTCCTCATTGGCTGAAGGTTAAAGTTCCTCCTCTCCTCATTGAATGAGGGTTAAAGTTCCTCCTCTCCTCATTGGCTGAAGGTTAAAGTTCCTCCTCTCCTCATTGACTGAGGGTTAAAGTTCCTCCTCTCCTCATTGGCTGAGGGTTAAACTTCCTCCTCTCCTCATTGGCTGAGGGTTAAAGTTCTTCCTCTCCTCATTAGCTGAGGGTTAAACTTCCTCCTCTCTTGATTGGCTGAGGTGTAAAGTTCCTCCTCTCCTGATTGGCTGAGGGGTAAAGGTCCTCCTCTCTTGATTGGCTGAAGGCTTAAGTTCCTCCTCTCCGGATTGGCTGAGGGGTAAAGTTCCTCCTCTCTTGATTGGCTGATGGTTAAAGTTCCTCCTCTCCTGATTGGCTGAAGGCTAAAGTTCCTCTTCTCTTCATTGGCAGAGTGTTAAAGTTCCTCCTCTCCTCATTGGCTGAGGGTTAAAGTTCCTCCTCTCTTGATTGGCTGAGGGGTAAATTTCCTCCTCTCTTGATTGGCTGATGGTTAAAGTTCCTCCTCTCTTGATTGGCTGAGGGGTAAAGTTCCTCCTCTCTTGATTGGCTGAGGGGTAAAATTCCTCCTCTCTTGATTGGCTCAGGGGTAAAGTTCCTCCTCTCTTGATTGGCTGAAGATTAAAGTTCCTCCTCTCTTGATTGGCCGATTGTTAAAGTTCCTCCTCTCTTGATTGGCTGAGGGGTAAAGTTCCTCCTCCCTTGATTGGCTGAAGATTAAAGTTACTCCTCTCCTCATTGAGTGAGGGTTAATGTTCCTCCTCTCCTCATTGGCTGAGGGTTAAAGTTACTCCTCTCTTCATTGGCTGAGGGTTAAAGTTCCTCCTCTCCTGATTGGCTGAAGGCTAAAGTTCCTACTCTCTTCATTGGCAGAGTGTTAAAGTTCCTCCTCTCCTCATTGGCTGAGGGTTAAAGTTCCTCCTCTCCTCATTGGTTGAGGGTTAAAGTTCCTCCTCTCTTGATTGGCTGAAGGCTAATGTTCCTCCTCTCTTGATTGGCTGATGGTTAAAGTTCCTCCTCTCTTGATTGGCTGAGGGGTAAAGTTCCTCCTCTCTTGATTGGCTGAGGGGTAAAATTCCTCCTCTCTTGATTGGCTCAGGGGTAAAGTTCCTCCTCTCTTGATTGGCTGAAGATTAAAGTTCCTCCTCTCTTGATTGGCTGATTGTTAAAGTTCCTCCTCTCTTGATTGGCTGAGGGGTAAAGTTCCTCCTCCCTTGATTGGCTGAAGATTAAAGTTACTCCTCTCCTCATTGAGTGAGGGTTAATGTTCCTCCTCTCCTCATTGGCTGAGGGTTAAAGTTCCTCCTCTCCTCATTGGCTGAGGGTTAAAGTTACTCCTCTCTTCATTGGCTGAGGGTTAAAGTTCCTCCTCTCTTGATTGGCTGAGGGGTAAAGTTCCTCCTGTCTTGATTGGCTGAGGGGTAAAATTCCTCCTCTGTTGATTGGCTGAGGGGTAAAGTTCCTCCTCTCTTTATTGGGTGATGGTTAAAGTTCCTCCTCTCTTGATTGGCTGAAGATTAAAGTTACTCCTCTCCTCATTGGCTGAGGGTTAAAGTTCCTCCTCTCCTCATTGGTTGAGGTTTAAAGTTCCTCCTCTCTTGATTTCCTGAAGGCTAAAGTTCCTCCTCTCTTGATTGGCTGATGGTTAAAGTTCCTCCTCTCTTGATTGGCTGAGGGGTAAAGTTCCTTCTCTCTTGATTGGCTGAAGATTAAAGTTCCTCCTCTCTTGATTGGCTGATGGTTAAAGTTCCTCCTCTCTTGATTGGGTGATGGTTAAAGTTCCTCCTCTCTTGATTGGCTGAAGATTAAAGTTACTCCTCTCCTCATTGGCTGAGGGTTAAAGTTCCTCCTCTCCTCATTGGTTGAGGTTTAAAGTTCCTCCTCTCTTGATTGGCTGAGGGGAAAAGTTCCTCCTCTCTTGATTGGCTGATGGTTAAAGTTCCTCCTCTCCTCATTGGCTGAGGGTTAAAATTACTCCTCTCTTCATTGGCTGAGGGTTAAAGTTCCTCCTCTCTTGATTGGCTAAGGGGTAAAGTTCCTCCTCTCTTGATTGGCTGAGGGGTAAAATTCCTCCTCTCTTGATTGGCTGATGGTTAAAGTTCCTCCTCTCTTGATTGGCAGAGGGGTAAAGTTCCTCCTCTCTTGATTGGCTGAGGGGTAAAATTCCTCCTCTCTTGATTGGCTGAGGGGTAAAGTTCCTCCTCTCTTGATTGGCTGATGGTTAAAGTTCCTCCTCTCTTGATTGGCTGAGGGGTAAAGTTCCTCCTCTCTTGATTGGCTTAGGGGTAAAATTCCTCCTCTCTTGATTGGCTGAGGGTTAAAGTTCATCCTCTCTCGATTGGCTGAAGATTAAAGTTCCTCCTCTCTTGATTGGCTGATGGTTAAAGTTCTTCCTCTCTTGAATGGCTGAGGGGTAAAGTTCCTCCTCTCTTGATTGGCTGAAGATTAAAGTTACTCCTCTCCTCATTGGCTGAGGGTTAAAGTTCCTCCTATTCTCATTGGCTGAGGGTTAAAGTTACTCCTCTCTTCATTGGCTGAGGGTTAAAGTTCCTCCTCTCCTCAATGGCTGAGGGTTAAAGTTACTCCTCCCTTCACTGGCTGAGGGTTAAAGTTCCTCCTCTCTTGATTGGCTGAGGGGTAAAATTCCTCCTCTCTTGATTGGCTGAGGGGTAAAGTTCCTCCTCTCTTGATTGGCTGATGGTTAAAGTTCCTCCTCTCTTGATTGGCTGATGGTTAAAGTTCCTCCTCTCTTGATTGGCTGAAGATTAAAGTTACTCGTCTCCTCATTGGCTGAGGGTTAAAGTTCCTCCTCTCCTCATTGGCTGAGGGGTAAAGGTCCTCCTCTCCTCATTAGCTGAGGGTTAAAGTTTCTCCTCTCTTCATTGGCTGAGGGTTAAAGTTCCTCCTCTCCTCATTGGCTGAGGGGTAAAGTTCCTCCTCCCTTCATTGGCTGAGGGTTAAAGTTCCTCCTCTCTTGATTGGCTGAGGGGTAAAATTCCTCCTCTCTTGATTGGCTGAGGGGTAAAGTTCCTCCTCTCTTGATTGGCCGATGGTTAAAGTTCCTCCTCTCCTCATTGGCTGAGGGGTAAAGGTCCTCCTCTCCTCATTAGCTGAGGGTTAAAGTTCCTCCTCTCTTCATTGGCTGAGGGTTAAAGTTCCTCCTCTCCTCATTGGCTGAGGGGTAAAGTTCCTCCTCTCCTCATTAGCTGAGGGTTAAAGTTCCTCCTCTCCTGATTGGTTGAGGGGTAAAGGTCCTCCTCTCTTGATTGGCTGAATGCTTAAGTTCCTCCTCTCCTGATTGGCTGAGGGGTAAAGTTCCTCCTCTCCTCATTGGCTGAGGGTTAAAGTACTCCTCTCCTGATTGGCTGAAGGCTAAAGTTCCTCCTCTCATCCTTGGCGGAGGGTTAAAGTTCCTCCTCTCTTGATTTGCTGAGGGGTAAAGTTCCTCCTCTCCTGATTTCCTGAAGGCTAAAGTTCCTCCTCTCTTGATTGGCTGAGGGTTAAAGTTCCTCCTCTCTTGATTGGCTGAGGGGTAAAGTTCCTCCTCTCTTGATTGGCTGAGGGGTAAAATTCCTCCTCTATTGATTGGCTGAGGGGTAAAGTTCCTCCTCTCTTGATTAGCTGAAGATTAAAGTTCCTCCTCTCTTGATTGGCTGATGGTTAAAGTTCCTCCTCTCTTGATTGGCTGAGGCGTAAAGTTCCTCCTCTCTTGATTGGCTGATGGTTAAAGTTCCTCCTCTCTTGATTGGCTGAGGCGTAAAGTTCCTCCTCTCTTGATTGGCTGAAGATTAAAGTTACTTCTCTCCTCATTGGCTGAGGGTTAAAGTTCCTCCTCTCCTCATTGGCTGAGGGTTAAAGTTCCTCCTCTCTTGATTGGCTGAGGGGTAAAGTTCCTCCTCTCTTGATTGGCTGAGGGGTACAATTCCTCCTCTCTTGATTGGCTGAGGGGTAAAGTTCCTCCCTTCTTGATTGGCTGATGGTTAAAGTTCCTCCTCTCTTGATTGGCTGATGGTTAAAGTTCCTCCTCTCTTGATTGGCTGAGGGGTAAAGTTCCTCCTCTCTTGATTGGCTGAAGATTAAAGTTACTCCTCTCCTCATTGGCTGAAGGTTAAAGTTCCTCCTCTCCTCATTGACTGAGGGTTAAAGTTCCTCCTCTCCTCATTGGCTGAGGGTTAAACTTCCTCCTCTCCTCATTGGCTGAGGGTTAGAGTTCTTCCTCTCCTCATTGGCTGAGGGTTAAACTTCCTCTTCTCTTGATTGGCTGAAGTGTAAAGTTCCTCCTCTCCTGATTGGCTGAGGGGTAAAGGTCCTCCTCTCTTGATTGGCTGAAGGCTTAAGTTCCTGCTCTCCTGATTGGCTGAGGGGTAAAGTTCCTCCTCTCTTGATTGGCTGATGGTTAAAGTTCCTCCTCTCCTGATTGGCTGAAGGCTAAAGTTCCTCCTCTCTTCATTGGCAGAGTGTTAAAGTTCCTCCTCTCCTCATTGGCTGAGGGTTAAAGTTCCTCCTCTCCTCATTGGTTGAGGGTTAAAGTTCCTCCTCTCTTGATTTGCTGAAGGCTAAAGTTACTCCTCTCTTGATTGGCTGATGGTTAAAGTTCCTCCTCTCTTGATTGGCTGAGGGGTAAAGTTCCTCCTCTCTTGATTGGCTGAAGGGTAAAATTCCTCCTCTCTTGATTGGCTCAGGGGTAAAGTTCCTCCTCTCTTGATTGGCTGAAGATTAAAGTTCCTCCTCTCTTGATTGGCTGATTGTTAAAGTTCCTCCTCTCTTGATTGGCTGAGGGGTAAAGTTCCTCCTCCCTTTATTGGCTGAAGATTAAAGTTACTCCTCTCCTCATCGAGTGAGGGTTAATGTTCCTCCTCTCCTCATTGGCTGAGGGTTAAAGTTCCTCCTCTCCTCATTGGCTGAGGGTTAAAGTTACTACTCTCTTCATTGGCTGAGGGTTAAAGTTCCTCCTCTCTTGATTGGCTGAGGGGTAAAGTTCCTCCTGTCTTGATTGGCTGAGGGGTAAAATTCCTCTGTTGATTGGCTGAGGGGTAAAGTTCCTCCTCTCTTTATTGGGTGATGGTTAAAGTTCCTCCTCTCTTGATTGGCTGAAGATTAAAGTTACTCCTCTCCTCATTGGCTGAGGGTTAAAGTTCCTCCTCTCCTCATTGGTTGAGGTTTAAAGTTCCTCCTCTCTTGATTTCCTGAAGGCTAAAGTTCCTCCTCTCTTGATTGGCTGATGGTTAAAGTTCCTCCTCTCTTGATTGGCTGAGGGGTAAAGTTCCTTCTCTCTGTTGATTGGCTGAAGATTAAAGTTCCTCCTCTCTTGATTGGCTGATGGTTAAAGTTCCTCCTCTCTTGATTGGGTGATGGTTAAAGTTCCTCCTCTCTTGATTGGCTGAAGATTAAAGTTACTCCTCTCCTCATTGGCTGAGGGTTAAAGTTCCTCCTCTCCTCATTGGTTGAGGTTTAAAGTTCCTCCTCTCTTGATTGGCTGAGGGGTAAAGTTCCTCCTCTCTTGATTGGCTGATGGTTAAAGTTCCTCCTCTCTTGATTGGCTGAGGGGTAAAGTTCCTCCTCTCTTGATAAGCTGAGGGGTAAAATTTCTCCTCTCTTGATTGGCTGAGGGGTAAAGTTCCTCCTCTCTTGATTGGCTGAAGATTAAAGTTCTTCCTCTCTTGATTGGCTGATGGTTAAAGTTCCTCCTCTCTTGATTGGCTGAAGATTAAAGTTACTCCTCTCCTCATTGGCTGAGGGTTAAAGTTCCTCAACTCCTCATTGGCTGAGGGTTAAAGTTACTCCTCTATTCATTGGCTGAGGGTTAAAGTTCCTCCTCTCCTCATTGGCTGAGGGTTAAAATTACTCCTCTCTTCATTGGCTGAGGGTTAAAGTTCCTCCTCTCTTGATTGGCTAAGGGGTAAAGTTCCTCCTCTCTTGATTGGCTGAGGGGTAAAATTCCTCCTCTCTTGATTGGCTGAGGGGTGAAGTTCCTCCTCTCTTGATTGGCTGATGGTTAAAGTTCCTCCTCTCTTGATTGGCAGAGGGGTAAAGTTCCTCCTCTCTTGATTGGCTGAGGGGTAAAATTCTTCCTCTCTTGATTGGCTGAGGGGTAAAGTTCCTCCTCTCTTAATTGGCTGAAGATTAAAGTTACTCCTCTCCTCATTGGCTGAGGGTTAAAGTTCCTCCTCTCCTCATTGGCTGAGGGTTAAAGTTACTCCTCTCTTCATTTGCTGAGGGTTAAAGTTCCTCCTCTCCTCATTGGCTGAGGGTTAAAGTTACTCCTCTCTTCATTGGCTGAGGGTTAAAGTTCCTCCTCTCCTCATTGGCTGAGGGTTAAAGTTACTTCTCTCTTCATTGGCTGAGGGTTAAAGTTCCTCCTCTCTTGATTAGCTGAGGGTTAAAGTTCCTCCTCTTTTGATTGGATGAGGGGTAAAATTCCTCCTCTCTTGATTGGCTGAGGGGTAAAGTTCCTTCTCTCTTGATTGGCTGAAGATTAAAGTTCCTCCTCTCCTCATTGGCTGATGGTTAAAGTTCCTCCTCTCCTCATTGGCTGAGGGCTAAAGTTACTTCTCTCTTCATTGGCTGAGGGTTAAAGTTCCTCCTCTCTTGATTAGCTGAGGGTTAAAGTTCCTCCTCTTTTTATTGGATGAGGGGTAAAATCCCTCCTCTGTTGATTGGCTGGGGGATAAAGTTCCTCCTCTCTTGATTGGCTGATGGTTAAAGTTCCTCCTCTCTTGATTGGCTGATGGTTAAAGTTCCTCCTCTCTTGTTTGGCTGAGGGGTAAAGTTCCTCTTCTCTTGATTTGCTGATGGTTAAAGTTCCTCCTCTCTTGATTGGCTGATGGTTAAAGTTCCTCCTCTCTTGATTGGCTGAGGGGTAAAGTTCCTCCTCTCTTGATTGGCTGAGGGTTAAAGTTCCTCCTCTCTTGATTGGCTGAAGATTAAAGTTCCTCCTCTCTTGATTGGCTGATGGTTAAAGTTCCTCCTCTCTTGATTGGCTGAGGGGTAAAGTTCCTCCTCTCTTGATTGGCTGCAGATTAAAGTTACTCCTCTCCTCATTGGCTGAGCATTAAAGTTCCTCCTCTCCTCATTGGCTGAGGGTTAAAGTTACTTCTCTCTTCAATGGCTGAGGGTTAAAGTTCCTCCTCTCTTGATTAGCTGAGGGTTAAAGTTCCTCCTCTTTTGATTGGATGAGGGGTAAAATTCCTCCTCTCTTGATTGGCTGAGGGGTAAAGTTCCTTCTCTCTTGATTGGCTGAAGATTAAAGTTCCTCCTCTCCTCATTGGCTGATGGTTAAAGTTCCTCCTCTCCTCATTGGCGGAGGGCTAAAGTTACTCCTCTCTTCATTGGCTGAGCGTTAAAGTTCCTCCTCTCCTCATTGGCTGAGTTGTAAAGTTCCTCCTCTCTTGATTAGCTGAGGGTTAAAGTTCCTCCTCTTTTGATTGGATGAGGGGTAAAATTCCTCCTCTCTTGATTGGCTGAGGGGTAAAGTTCCTTCTCTCTTGATTGGCTGAAGATTAAAGTTCCTCCTCTCCTCATTGGCTGATGGTTAAAGTTCCTCCTCTCCTCATTGGCTGAGGGCTAAAGTTACTCCTCTCTTCATTGGCTGAGGGTTAAAGTTCCTCCTCTCCTCATTGGCTGAGTTGTAAAGTTCCTCCTCTCCTCATTGGCTGAGGGTTAAAGTTCCTCCTCTCCTCATTGGCTGAGGGTTAAAGTTACTCCTCTCTTCATTGGCTGAGGGTTAAAGTTCCTCCTCTCTTGATTGGCTGAGGGGTAAAGTTCCTCCTGTCTTGATTGGCTGAGGGGTAAAATTCGTCCTCTGTTGATTGGCTGAGGGGTAAAGTTCCTCCTCTCTTTATTGGGTGATGGTTAAAGTTCCTCCTCTCTTGATTGGCTGAAGATTAAAGTTACTCCTCTCCTCATTGGCTGAGGGTTAAAGTTCCTCCTCTCCTCATTGGCTGAGGGTTAAAGTTACTTCTCTCTTCAATGGCTGAGGGTTAAAGTTCCTCCTCTCTTGATTAGCTGAGGGTTAAAGTTCCTCCTCTTTTGATTGGATGAGGGGTAAAATTCCTCCTCTCTTGATTGGCTGAGGGGTAAAGTTCCTTCTCTCTTGATTGGCTGAAGATTAAAGTTCCTCCTCTCCTCATTGGCTGATGGTTAAAGTTCCTCCTCTCCTCATTGGCGGAGGGCTAAAGTTACTCCTCTCTTCATTGGCTGAGCGTTAAAGTTCCTCCTCTCCTCATTGGCTGAGTTGTAAAGTTCCTCCTCTCTTGATTAGCTGAGGGTTAAAGTTCCTCCTCTTTTGATTGGATGAGGGGTAAAATTCCTCCTCTCTTGATTGGCTGAGGGGTAAAGTTCCTTCTCTCTTGATTGGCTGAAGATTAAAGTTCCTCCTCTCCTCATTGGCTGATGGTTAAAGTTCCTCCTCTCCTCATTGGCTGAGGGCTAAAGTTACTCCTCTCTTCATTGGCTGAGGGTTAAAGTTCCTCCTCTCCTCATTGGCTGAGTTGTAAAGTTCCTCCTCTCCTCATTGGCTGAGGGTTAAAGTTCCTCCTCTCCTCATTGGCTGAGGGTTAAAGTTACTCCTCTCTTCATTGGCTGAGGGTTAAAGTTCCTCCTCTCTTGATTGGCTGAGGGGTAAAGTTCCTCCTGTCTTGATTGGCTGAGGGGTAAAATTCGTCCTCTGTTGATTGGCTGAGGGGTAAAGTTCCTCCTCTCTTTATTGGGTGATGGTTAAAGTTCCTCCTCTCTTGATTGGCTGAAGATTAAAGTTACTCCTCTCCTCATTGGCTGAGGGTTAAAGTTCCTCCTCTCCTCATTGGTTGAGGTTTAAAGTTCCTTCTCTCTTGATTTCCTGAAGGCTAAAGTTCCTCCTCTCTTGATTGGCTGATGGTTAAAGTTCCTCCTCTCTTGATTGGCTGAGGGGTAAAGTTCCTTCTCTCTTTATTGGCTGAAGATTAAAGTTCCTCCTCTCTTGATTGGCTGATGGTTAAAGTTCCTCCTCTCTTGATTGGGTGATGGTTAAATTTCCTCCTCTCTTGATTGGCTGAAGATTAAAGTTCCTCCTCTCCTCATTGGTTGAGGTTTAAAGTTCCTCCTCTCTTGATTGGCTGATGGTTAAGTTCCTCCTCTCCTCATTGGCTGAGGGTTAAAATTACTCCTCTCTTCATTGGCTGAGGGTTAAAGTTCCTCCTCTCTTGATTGGCTAAGGGGTAAAGTTCCTCCTCTCTTGATTGGCTGAGGGGTAAAATTCCTCCTCTCTTGATTGGCTGAGGGGTAAAGTTCCTCCTCTCTTGATTGGCTGATGGTTAAAGTTCCTCCTCTCTTGATTGGCAGAGGGGTAAAGTTCCTCCTCTCTTGATTGGCTGAGGGGTAAAATTCCTCCTCTCTTGATTGGCTGAGGGGTAAAGTTCCTCCTCTCTTGATTGGCTGATGGTTAAAGTTCCTCCTCTCTTGATTGGCTGAGGGGTAAAGTTCCTCCTCTCTTGATTGGCTTAGGGGTAAAATTCCTCCTCTCTTGATTGGCTGATGGTTAAAGTTCCTCCTCTCTTGATTGGCTGAAGATTAAAGTTACTCCTCTCCTCATTGGCTGAGGGTTAAAGTTCCTCCTATTCTCATTGGCTGAGGGTTAAAGTTACTCCTCTCTTCATTGGCTGAGGGTTAAAGTTCCTCCTCTCCTCACTGGCTGAGGGTTAAAGTTACTCCTCCCTTCATTGGCTGAGGGTTAAAGTTCCTCCTCTCTTGATTGGCTGAGGGGTAAAATTCCTCCTCTCTTGATTGGCTGAGGGGTAAAGTTCCTCCTCTCTTGATTGGCTGATGGTTAAAGTTCCTCCTCTCATGATTGGCTGATGGTTAAAGTTCCTCCTCTCTTCATTGGCTGAGGGTTAAAGTTCCTCCTCTCCTCATTGGCTGAGGTGTAAAGTTCCTCCTCCCTTCATTGGCTGAGGGTTAAAGTTCCTCCTCTGTTGATTGGCTGAGGGGTAAAATTCCTCCTCTCTTGATTGGCTGAGGGGTAACGTTCCTCCTCTCTTGATTGGCTGATGGTTAAAGTTCCTCCTCTCCTCATTGGCTGAGGGGTAAAGGTCCTCCTCTCCTCATTAGCTGAGGGTTAAAGTTCCTCCTCTCTTCATTGGCTGAGGGTTAAAGTTCCTCCTCTCCTCATTGGCTGAGGGGTAAAGTTCCTCCTCTCCTCATTAGCTGAGGGTTAAAGTTACTCCTCTCTTCATTGGCTGAGGGTTAAAGTTCCTCCTCTCCTCATTGGCTGAGTTGTAAAGTTCCTCCTCTCCTCATTGGCTGAGGGTTAAAGTTCCTCCTCTCCTCATTGGCTGAGGGGTAAAGTTCCTCCTCTCCTCATTGGCTGAGGGCTAAAGTTACTCCTCTCTTCATTGGCTGAGGGTTAAAGTTCCTCCTCTCCTCATTGGCTGAGTTGTAAAGTTCCTCCTCTCCTCATTGGCTGAGGGTTAAAGTTCCTCCTCTCCTCATTGGCTGAGGGTTAAAGTTACTCCTCTCTTCATTGGCTGAGGGTTAAAGTTCCTCCTCTCTTGATTGGCTGAGGGGTAAAGTTCCTCCTGTCTTGATTGGCTGAGGGGTAAAATTCCTCCTATGTTGATTGGCTGAGGGGTAAAGTTCCTCCTCTCTTTATTGGGTGATGGTTAAAGTTCCTCCTCTCTTGATTGGCTGAAGATTAAAGTTACTCCTCTCCTCATTGGCTGAGGGTTAATGTTCCTCCTCTCCTCATTGGTTGAGGTTTAAAGTTCCTTCTCTCTTGATTTCCTGAAGGCTAAAGTTCCTCCTCTCTTGATTGGCTGATGGTTAAAGTTCCTCCTCTCTTGATTGGCTGAGGGGTAAAGTTCCTTCTCTCTTTATTGGCTGAAGATTAAAGTTCCTCCTCTCTTGATTGGCTGATGGTTAAAGTTCCTCCTCTCTTGATTGGGTGATGGTTAAAGTTCCTCCTCTCTTGATTGGCTGAAGATTAAAGTTCCTCCTCTCCTCATTGGTTGAGGTTTAAAGTTCCTCCTCTCTTGATTGGCTGAGGGGTAAAGTTCCTCCTCTCTTGATTGGCTGATGGTTAAGTTCCTCCTCTCCTCATTGGCTGAGGGTTAAAATTACTCCTCTCTTCATTGGCTGAGGGTTAAAGTTCCTCCTCTCTTGATTGGCTAAGGGGTAAAGTTCCTCCTCTCTTGATTGGCTGAGGGGTAAAATTCCTCCTCTCTTGATTGGCTGAGGGGTAAAGTTCCTCCTCTCTTGATTGGCTGATGGTTAAAGTTCCTCCTCTCTTGATTGGCAGAGGGGTAAAGTTCCTCCTCTCTTGATTGGCTGAGGGGTAAAATTCCTCCTCTCTTGATTGGCTGAGGGGTAAAGTTCCTCCTCTCTTGATTGGCTGATGGTTAAAGTTCCTCCTCTCTTGATTGGCTGAGGGGTAAAGTTCCTCCTCTCTTGATTGGCTTAGGGGTAAAATTCCTCCTCTCTTGATTGGCTGATGGTTAAAGTTCCTCCTCTCTTGATTGGCTGAAGATTAAAGTTACTCCTCTCCTCATTGGCTGAGGGTTAAAGTTCCTCCTATTCTCATTGGCTGAGGGTTAAAGTTACTCCTCTCTTCATTGGCTGAGGATTAAAGTTCCTCCTCTCCTCATTGGCTGAGGGTTAAAGTTACTCCTCCCTTCATTGGCTGAGGGTTAAAGTTCCTCCTCTCTTGATTGGCTGAGGGGTAAAATTCCTCCTCTCTTGATTGGCTGAGGGGTAAAGTTCCTCCTCTCTTGATTGGCTGATGGTTAAAGTTCCTCCTCTCCTCATTGGCTGAGGGGTAAAGGTCCTCCTCTCCTCATTAGCTGAGGGTTAAAGTTCCTCCTCTCTTCATTGGCTGAGGGTTAAAGTTCCTCCTCTCCTCATTGGCTGAGGGGTAAAGTTCCTCCTCTCCTCATTAGCTGAGGGTTAAAGTTACTCCTCTCTTCATTGGCTGAGGGTTAAAGTTCCTCCTCTCCTCATTGGCTGAGTTGTAAAGTTCCTCCTCTCCTCATTGGCTGAGGGTTAAAGTTCCTCCTCTCCTCATTGGCTGAGGGGTAAAGTTCCTCCTCTCCTCATTGGCTGAGGGCTAAAGTTACTCCTCTCTTCATTGGCTGAGGGTTAAAGTTCCTCCTCTCCTCATTGGCTGAGTTGTAAAGTTCCTCCTCTCCTCATTGGCTGAGGGTTAAAGTTCCTCCTCTCCTCATTGGCTGAGGGTTAAAGTTACTCCTCTCTTCATTGGCTGAGGGTTAAAGTTCCTCCTCTCTTGATTGGCTGAGGGGTAAAGTTCCTCCTGTCTTGATTGGCTGAGGGGTAAAATTCCTCCTCTGTTGATTGGCTGAGGGGTAAAGTTCCTCCTCTCTTTATTGGGTGATGGTTAAAGTTCCTCCTCTCTTGATTGGCTGAAGATTAAAGTTACTCCTCTCCACATTGGCTGAGGGTTAATGTTCCTCCTCTCCTCATTGGTTGAGGTTTAAAGTTCCTTCTCTCTTGATTTCCTGAAGGCTAAAGTTCCTCCTCTCTTGATTGGCTGATGGTTAAAGTTCCTCCTCTCTTGATTGGCTGAGGGGTAAAGTTCCTTCTCTCTTTATTGGCTGAAGATTAAAGTTCCTCCTCTCTTGATTGGCTGATGGTTAAAGTTCCTCCTCTCTTGATTGGGTGATGGTTAAAGTTCCTCCTCTCTTGATTGGCTGAAGATTAAAGTTCCTCCTCTCCTCATTGGTTGAGGTTTAAAGTTCCTCCTCTCTTGATTGGCTGAGGGGTAAAGTTCCTCCTCTCTTGATTGGCTGATGGTTAAGTTCCTCCTCTCCTCATTGGCTGAGGGTTAAAATTACTCCTCTCTTCATTGGCTGAGGGTTAAAGTTCCTCCTCTCTTGATTGGCTAAGGGGTAAAGTTCCTCCTCTCTTGATTGGCTGAGGGGTAAAATTCCTCCTCTCTTGATTGGCTGAGGGGTAAAGTTCCTCCTCTCTTGATTGGCTGATGGTTAAAGTTCCTCCTCTCTTGATTGGCAGAGGGGTAAAGTTCCTCCTCTCTTGATTGGCTGAGGGGTAAAATTCCTCCTCTCTTGATTGGCTGAGGGGTAAAGTTCCTCCTCTCTTGATTGGCTGATGGTTAAAGTTCCTCCTCTCTTGATTGGCTGAGGGGTAAAGTTCCTCCTCTCTTGATTGGCTTAGGGGTAAAATTCCTCCTCTCTTGATTGGCTGATGGTTAAAGTTCCTCCTCTCTTGATTGGCTGAAGATTAAAGTTACTCCTCTCCTCATTGGCTGAGGGTTAAAGTTCCTCCTATTCTCATTGGCTGAGGGTTAAAGTTACTCCTCTCTTCATTGGCTGAGGGTTAAAGTTCCTCCTCTCCTCATTGGCTGAGGGTTAAAGTTACTCCTCCCTTCATTGGCTGAGGGTTAAAGTTCCTCCTCTCTTGATTGGCTGAGGGGTAAAATTCCTCCTCTCTTGATTGGCTGAGGGGTAAAGTTCCTCCTCTCTTGATTGGCTGATGGTTAAAGTTCCTCCTCTCATGATTGGCTGATGGTTAAAGTTCCTCCTCTCTTCATTGGCTGAGGGTTAAAGTTCCTCCTCTCCTCATTGGCTGAGGTGTAAAGTTCCTCCTCCCTTCATTGGCTGAGGGTTAAAGTTCCTCCTCTCTTGATTGGCTGAGCGGTAAAATTCCTCCTCTCTTGATTGGCTGATGGTTAAAGTTCCTCCTCTCCTCATTGGCTGAGGGGTAAAGGTCCTCCTCTCCTCATTAGCTGAGGGTTAAAGTTCCTCCTCTCCTCATTGGCTGAGGGTTAAAGTTCCTCCTCTCTTGATTGGCTGAGGGGTAAAGTTCCTACTCTCTTGATTGGCTGATGGTTAAAGTTCCTCCTCTCCTCATTGGCTGAGGGGTAAAGGTCCTCCTCTCCTCATTAGCTGAGGGTTAAAGTTCCTCCTCTCTTCATTGGCTGAGGGTTAAAGTTCCTCCTCTCCTCATTGGCTGAGGGGTAAAGTTCCTCCTCTCCTCATTAGCTGAGGGTTAAAGTTCCTCCTCTCCTGATTGGTTGAGGGGTAAAGGTCCTCCTCTCTTGATTGGCTGAATGCTTAAGTTCCTCCTCTCCTGATTGGCTGAGGGGTAAAGTTCCTCCTCTCCTCATTGGCTGAGGGTTAAAGTACTCCTCTCCTGATTGGCTGAAGGCTAAAGTTCCTCCTCTCATCATTGGCGGAGGGTTAAAGTTCCTCCTCTCTTGATTTGCTGAGGGGTAAAGTTCCTCCTCTCCTGATTTCCTGAAGGCTAAAGTTCCTCCTCTCTTGATTGGCTGAGGGTTAAAGTTCCTCCTCTCTTGATTGGCTGAGGGGTAAAGTTCCTCCTCTCTTGATTGGCTGAGGGTTAAAGTTCCTCCTCTCCTCATTGGCTGAGGTGTAAAGTTCCTCCTCCCTTCATTGGCTGAGGGTTAAAGTTCCTCCTCTCTTGATTGGCTGATGGTTAAAGTTCCTCCTCTCTTGATTGGCTGAGGGGTAAAGTTCCTCCTCTCTTGATTGGCTGAAGATTAAAGTTACTCCTCTCCTCATTGGCTGAAGGTTAAAGTTCCTCCTCTCTTCATTGGCTGAAGATTAAAGTTACTTCTCTCCTCATTGGCTGAGGGTTAAAGTTCCTCCTCTCCTCATTGGCTGAGGGTTAAAGTTCCTCCTCTCCTCATTGGCTGAGGGTTAAACTTCCTCCTCTCCTCATTGGCTGAGGGTTAAATTTCTTCCTCTCCTCATTGGCTGAGGGTTAAACTTCCTCTTCTCTTGATTGGCTGAGGTGTAAAGTTCCTCCTCTCCTGATTGGCTGAGGGGTAAAGGTCCTCCTCTCTTGATTGGATGAAGGCTTAAGTTCCTCCTCTCCTGATTGGCTGAGGGATAAAGTTCCTCCTCTCTTGATTGGCTGATGGTTAAAGTTCCTCCTCTCCTGATTGGCTGAAGGTTAAAGTTCCTCCTCTCCTCATTGACTGAGGGTTAAAGTTCCTCCTCTCTTCATTGGCAGAGTGTTAAAGTTCCTCCTCTCCTCATTGGCTGAGGGTTAAAGTTCCTCCTCTCCTCATTGGTTGAGGGTTAAAGTTCCTCCTCTCTTGATTTGCTGAAGGCTAAAGTTCCTCCTCTCTTGATTGGCTGATGGTTAAAGTTCCTCCTCTCTTGATTGGCTGAGGGGTAAAGTTCCTCCTCTCTTGATTGGCTGAAGGGTAAAATTCCTCCTCTCTTGATTGGCTCAGGGGTAAAGTTCCTCCTCTCTTGATTGGCTGAAGATTAAAGTTCCTCCTCTCTTGATTGGCTGATTGTTAAAGTTCCTCCTCTCTTGATTGGCTGATGGTTAAAGTTCCTCCTCTCTTGATTGGCTAAGGGGTAAAGTTCCTCCTCTCTTGATTGGCTGAGGGGTAAAATTCCTCCTCTCTTGATTGGCTGAGGGGTAAAGTTCCTCCTCTCTTAATTGGCTGATGGTTACAGTTCCTCCTCTCTTGATTGGCAGAGGGGTAAAGTTCCTCCTCTCTTGATTGGCTGAGGGGTAAAATACCTCCTCTCTTGATTGGCTGAGGGGTAAAGTTCCTCCTCTCTTGATTGGCTGATGGTTAAAGTTCCTCCTCTCTTGATTGGCTGAGGGGTAAAGTTCCTCCTCTCTTGATTGGCTTAGGGGTAAAATTCCTCCTCTCTTGATTGGCTGATGGTTAAAGTTCCTCCTCTCTTGATTGGCTGAAGATTAAAGTTACTCCTCTCCTCATTGGCTGAGGGTTAAAGTTCCTCCTATTCTCATTGGCTGAGGGTTAAAGTTACTCCTCTCTTCATTGGCTGAGGGTTAAAGTTCCTCCTCTCCTCATTGGCTGAGGGTTAAAGTTACTCCTCCCTTCATTGGCTGAGGGTTAAAGTTCCTCCTCTCTTGATTGGCTGAGGGGTAAAATTCCTCCTCTCTTGATTGGCTGAGGGGTAAAGTTCCTCCTCTCTTGATTGGCTGATGGTTAAAGTTCCTCCTCTCATGATTGGCTGATGGTTAAAGTTCCTCCTCTCTTCATTGGCTGAGGGTTAAAGTTCCTCCTCTCCTCATTGGCTGAGGTGTAAAGTTCCTCCTCCCTTCATTGGCTGAGGGTTAAAGTTCCTCCTCTCTTGATTGGCTGAGGGGTAAAATTCCTCCTCTCTTGATTGGCTGATGGTTAAAGTTCCTCCTCTCCTCATTGGCTGAGGGGTAAAGGTCCTCCTCTCCTCATTAGCTGAGGGTTAAAGTTCCTCCTCTCTTCATTGGCTGAGGGTTAAAGTTCCTCCTCTCCTCATTGGCTGAGGGTTAAAGTTCCTCCTCTCTTGATTGGCTGAGGGGTAAAGTTCCTCCTCTCTTCATTGGCTGATGGTTAAAGTTCCTCCTCTCCTCATTGGCTGAGGGGTAAAGGTCCTCCTCTCCTCATTAGCTGAGGGTTAAAGTTCCTCCTCTCTTCATTGGCTGAGGGTTAAAGTTCCTCCTCTCCTCATTGGCTGAGGGGTAAAGTTCCTCCTCTCCTCATTAGCTGAGGGTTAAAGTTCCTCCTCTCCTGATTGGTTGAGGGGTAAAGGTCCTCCTCTCTTGATTGGCTGAATGCTTAAGTTCCTCCTCTCCTGATTGGCTGAGGGGTAAAGTTCCTCCTCTCCTCATTGGCTGAGGGTTAAAGTACTCCTCTCCTGATTGGCTGAAGGCTAAAGTTCCTCCTCTCATCATTGGCGGAGGGTTAAAGTTCCTCCTCTCTTGATTTGCTGAGGGGTAAAGTTCCTCCTCTCCTGATTTCCTGAAGGCTAAAGTTCCTCCTCTCTTGATTGGCTGAGGGTTAAAGTTCCTCCTCTCTTGATTTGCTGAGGGGTAAAGTTCCTCCTCTCTTGATTGGCTGAGGGGTAAAATTCCTCCTCTATTGATTGGCTGAGGGGTAAAGTTCCTCCTCTCTTGATTAGCTGAAGATTAAAGTTCCTCCTCTCTTGATTGGCTGATGGTTAAAGTTCCTCCTCTCTTGATTGGCTGAGGGGTAAAGTTCCTCCTCTCTTGATTGGCTGAAGATTAAAGTTACTCCTCTCCTCATTGGCTGAAGGTTAAAGTTCCTCCTCTCTTCATTGGCTGAAGATTAAAGTTACTTCTCTCCTCATTGGCTGAGGGTTAAAGTTCCTCCTCTCCTCATTGGCTGAGGGTTAAAGTTCCTCCTCTCTTGATTGGCTGAGGGGTAAAGTTCCTCCTCTCTTGATTGGCTGAGGGGTACAATTCCTCCTCTCTTGATTGGCTGAGGGGTAAAGTTCCTCCCTTCTTGATTGGCTGATGGTTAAAGTTCCTCCTCTCTTGATTGGCTGATGGTTAAAGTTCCTCCTCTCTTGATTGGCTGAGGGGTAAAGTTCCTCCTCTCTTGATTGGCTGAAGATTAAAGTTACTCCTCTCCTCATTGGCTGAAGGTTAAAGTTCCTCCTCTCCTCATTGACTGAGGGTTAAAGTTCCTCCTCTCCTCATTGGCTGAGGGTTAAACTTCCTCCTCTCCTCATTGGCTGAGGGTTAAAGTTCTTCCTCTCCTCATTGGCTGAGGGTTAAACTTCCTCTTCTCTTGATTGGCTGAGGTGTAAAGTTCCTCCTCTCCTGATTGGCTGAGGGGTAAAGGTCCTCCTCTCTTGATTGGATGAAGGCTTAAGTTCCTCCTCTCCTGATTGGCTGAGGGATAAAGTTCCTCCTCTCTTGATTGGCTGATGGTTAAAGTTCCTCCTCTCCTGATTGGCTGAAGGCTAAAGTTCCTCCTCTCTTCATTGGCAGAGTGTTAAAGTTCCTCCTCTCCTCATTGGCTGAGGGTTAAAGTTCCTCCTCTCCTCATTGGTTGAGGGTTAAAGTTCCTCCTCTCTTGATTTGCTGAAGGCTAAAGTTCCTCCTCTCTTGATTGGCTGATGGTTAAAGTTCCTCCTCTCTTGATTGGCTGAAGGGTAAAATTCCTCCTCTCTTGATTGGCTCAGGGGTAAAGTTCCTCCTCTCTTGATTGGCTGAAGATTAAAGTTCCTCCTCTCTTGATTGGCTGATTGTTAAAGTTCCTCCTCTCTTGATTGGCTGAGGGGTAAAGTTCCTCCTCCCTTGATTGGCTGAAGATTAAAGTTACTCCTCTCCTCATCGAGTGAGGGTTATTGTTCCTCCTCTCCTCATTGGCTGAGGGTTAAAGTTACTCCTCTCTTCATTGGCTGATGGTTAAAGTTCCTCCTCTCTTGATTGGCTGAGGGGTAAAGTTCCTCCTCTCTTGATTGGCTGAAGGGTAAAATTCCTCCTCTCTTGATTGGCTCAGGGGTAAAGTTCCTCCTCTCTTGATTGGCTGAAGATTAAAGTTCCTCCTCTCTTGATTGGCTGATTGTTAAAGTTCCTCCTCTCTTGATTGGCTGAGGGGTAAAGTTCCTCCTCCCTTGATTGGCTGAAGATTAAAGTTACTCCTCTCCTCATCGAGTGAGGGTTATTGTTCCTCCTCTCCTCATTGGCTGAGGGTTAAAGTTACTCCTCTCTTCATTGGCTGAGAGTTAAAGTTCCTCCTCTCTTGATTGGCTGAGGGGTAAAGTTCCTCCTGTCTTGATTGGCTGAGGGGTAAAATTCCTCTGTTGATTGGCTGAGGGGTAAAGTTCCTCCTCTCTTTATTGGGTGATGGTAAAAGTTCCTCCTCTCTTGATTGGCTGAAGATTAAAGTTACTCCTCTCCTCATTGGCTGAGGGTTAAAGTTCCTCCTCTCCTCATTGGTTGAGGTTTAAAGTTCCTCCTCTCTTGATTTCCTGAAGGCTAAAGTTCCTCCTCTCTTGATTGGCTGAGGGGTAAAGTTCCTTCTCTCTTGATTGGCTGAGGGGTAAAGTTCCTTCTCTCTTGATTGGCTGAAGATTAAAGTTCCTCCTCTCTTGATTGGCTGATGGTTAAAGTTCCTCCTCTCTTGATTGGCTGAGGGTTAAAGTTCCTCCTCTCTTGATTGGCTGAAGATTAAAGTTACTCCTCTCCTCATTGGCTGAGGGTTAAAGTTCCTCGTCTCCTCATTGGTTGAAGTTTAAAGTTCCTCCTCTCTTGATTGGCTGATGGGTAAAGTTCCTCCTCTCTTGATTGGCTGAAGGGTAAAATTCCTCCTCTCTTGATTGGCTCAGGGGTAAAGATCCTCCTCTCTTGATTGGCTGAAGATTAAAGTTCCTCCTCTCTTGATTGGCTGATTGTTAAAGTTCCTCCTCTCTTGATTGGCTGAGGGGTAAAGTTCCTCCTCCCTTGTTTGGCTGAAGATTAAAGTTACTCCTCTCCTCATCGAGTGAGGGTTAATGTTCCTCCTCTCCTCATTGGCTGAGGGTTAAAGTTACTCCTCTCTTCATTGGCTGAGGGTTAAAGTTCCTCCTCTCCTCATTGGCTGAGGGTTAAAGTTACTCCTCTCTTCATTGGCTGAGAGTTAAAGTTCCTCCTCTCTTGATTGGCTGAGGGGTAAAGTTCCTCCTGTCTTGATTGGCTGAGGGGTAAAATTCCTCTGTTGATTGGCTGAGGGGTAAAGTTCCTCCTCTCTTTATTGGGTGATGGTAAAAGTTCCTCCTCTCTTGATTGGCTGAAGATTAAAGTTACTCCTCTCCTCATTGGCTGAGGGTTAAAGTTCCTCCTCTCCTCATTGGTTGAGGTTTAAAGTTCCTCCTCTCTTGATTTCCTGAAGGCTAAAGTTCCTCCTCTCTTGATTGGCTGAGGGGTAAAGTTCCTTCTCTCTTGATTGGCTGAGGGGTAAAGTTCCTTCTCTCTTGATTGGCTGAAGATTAAAGTTCCTCCTCTCTTGATTGGCTGATGGTTAAAGTTCCTCCTCTCTTGATTGGCTGAGGGTTAAAGTTCCTCCTCTCTTGATTGGCTGAAGATTAAAGTTACTCCTCTCCTCATTGGCTGAGGGTTAAAGTTCCTCCTCTCCTCATTGGTTGAGGTTTAAAGTTCCTCCTCTCTTGATTGGCTGAGGGGTAAAGTTCCTCCTCTCTTGATTGGCTGATGGTTAAAGTTCCTCCTCTCTTGATTGGCTGAGGGGTAAAGTTCCTCCTCTCTTGATTGGCTGAGGGGTAAAATTTCTCCTCTCTTGATTGGCTGAGGGGTAAAGTTCCTCCTCTCTTGATTGGCTGAAGATTAAAGTTCCTCCTCTCTTGATTGGCTGATGGTTAAAGTTCCTCCTCTCTTGATTGGCTGAAGATTAAAGTTACTCCTCTCCTCATTGGCTGAGGGTTAAAGTTCCTCAACTCCTCATTGGCTGAGGGTTAAAGTTACTCCTCTCTTCATTGGCTGAGGGTTAAAGTTCCTCCTCTCCTCATTGGCTGAGGGTTAAAATTACTCCTCTCTTCATTGGCTGAGGGTTAAAGTTCCTCCTCTCTTGATTGGCTGAGAGTTAAAGTTCCTCCTCTCTTGATTGGCTGAGGGGTAAAATTCCTCCTGTCTTGATTGGCAGAGGGGTAAAATTCCTCTGTTGATTGGCTGAGGGGTAAAGTTCCTCCTCTCTTTATTGGGTGATGGTAAAAGTTCCTCCTCTCTTGATTGGCTGAAGATTAAAGTTACTCCTCTCCTCATTGGCTGAGGGTTAAAGTTCCTCCTCTCCTCATTGGTTGAGGTTTAAAGTTCCTCCTCTCTTGATTTCCTGAAGGCTAAAGTTCCTCCTCTCTTGATTGGCTGAGGGGTAAAGTTCCTTCTCTCTTGATTGGCTGAGGGTTAAAGTTCCTCCTCTCCTCATTGGTTGATGTTTAAAGTTCCTCCTCTCTTGATTTCCTGAAGGCTAAAGTTCCTCCTCTCTTGATTGGCTGAGGGGTAAAGTTCCTTCTCTCTTGATTGGCTGAGGGGTAAAGTTCCTTCTCTCTTGATTGGCTGAAGATTAAAGTTCCTCCTCTCTTGATTGGCTGATGGTTAAAGTTCCTCCTCTCTTGATTGGCTGAGGGTTAAAGTTCCTCCTCTCTTGATTGGCTGAAGATTAAAGTTACTCCTCTCCTCATTGGCTGAGGGTTAAAGTTCCTCCTCTCCTCATTGGTTGAGGTTTAAAGTTCCTCCTCTCTTGATTGGCTGAGGGGTAAAGTTCCTCCTCTCTTTATTGGCTGAAGGGTAAAATTCCTCCTCTCTTGATTGGCTCAGGGGTAAAGTTCCTCCTCTCTTGATTGGCTGAAGATTAAAGTTCCTCCTCTCTTGATTGGCTGATTGTTAAAGTTCCTCCTCTCTTGATTGGCTGAGGGGTAAAGTTCCTCCTCCCTCTATTGGCTGAAGATTAAAGTTACTCCTCTCCTCATCGAGTGAGGGTTAATGTTCCTCCTCTCCTCATTGGTTGAGGTTTAAAGTTCCTCCTCTCTTGATTGGCTGAGGGGTAAAGTTCCTCCTCTCTTGATTGGCTGATGGTTAAAGTTCCTCCTCTCTTGATTGGCTGAGGGGTAAAGTTCCTCCTCTCTTGATTGGCTGAGGGGTAAAATTTCTCCTCTCTTGATTGGCTGAGGGGTAAAGTTCCTCCTCTCTTGATTGGCTGAAGATTAAAGTTCCTCCTCTCTTGATTGGCTGATGGTTAAAGTTCCTCCTCTCTTGATTGGCTGAAGATTAAAGTTACTCCTCTCCTCATTGGCTGAGGGTTAAAGTTCCTCAACTCCTCATTGGCTGAGGGTTAAAGTTACTCCTCTCTTCATTGGCTGAGGGTTAAAGTTCCTCCTCTCTTGATTGGCTGAGGGTTAAAGTTCCTCCTCTCTTCATTGGCTGAAGATTAAAGTTCCTCCTCTCTTGATTGGCTGATGGTTAAAGTTCCTCCTCTCTTGATTGGCTGAAGATTAAAGTTACTCCTCTCCTCATTGGCTGAGGGTTAAAGTTCCTCAACTCCTCATTGGCTGAGGGTTAAAGTTACTCCTCTCTTCATTGGCTGAGGGTTAAATTTCCTCCTCTCTTGATTGGCTGATGGTTAAAGTTCCTCCTCTCTTGATTGGCTGAGGGGTAAAATTCCTCCTCTCTTAATTGGCTGAAGATTAAAGTTACTCCTCTCCTCATTGGCTGAGGGTTAAAGTTCCTCCTCTCCTTATTGGCTGAGGGTTAAAGTTACTCCTCTCTTCATTTGCTGAGGGTTAAAGTTCCTCCTCTCCTCATTGGCTGAGGGTTAAAGTTACTCCTCTCTTCATTGGCTGAGGGTTAAAGTTCCTCCTCTCCTCATTGGCTGAGGGTTAAAGTTACTCCTCTCTTCATGGCTGAGGGTTAAAGTTCCTCCTCTCTTGATTGGCTGAGGGGTAAAGTTCCTCCTGTCTTGATCGGCTGAGGGGTAAAATCCCTCCTCTGTTGATTGGCTGGGGGATAAAGTTCTTCCTCTCTTGATTGGCTGATGGTTAAAGTTCCTCCTCTCTTGATTGGCTGATGGTTAAAGTTCCTCCTCTCTTGTTTGGCTGAGGGGTAAAGTTCCTCTTCTCTTGATTTGCTGATGGTTAAAGTTCCTCCTCTCTTGATTGGCTGAGGGGTAAAGTTCCTCCTCACTTGATTGACTGAGGGTTAAAGTTCCTCCTCTCTTGATTGGCTGATGGTTAAAGTTCCTCCTCTCTTGATTGGCTGAGGGGTAAAGTTCCTCCTCTCTTGATTGGCTGAAGATTAAAGTTACTCCTCTCCTCATTGGCTGAGGGTTAAAGTTCCTCCTCTCTTGATTGGCTGAAGATTAAAGTTACTCCTCTCCTCATTGGCTGAGGGTTAAAGTTCCTCCTCTCCTCATTGGCTGAGGGTTAAAGTTACTTCTCTCTTCATTGGCTGAGGGTTAAAGTTCCTCCTCTCTTGATTGGCTGAGGGTTAAAGTTCCTCCTCTTTTGATTGGATGAGGGGTAAAATTCCTCCTCTCTTGATTGGCTGAGGGGTAAAGTTCCTCCTCTCTTGATTGGCTGAAGATTAAAGTTACTCCTCTCCTCATTGGCTGATGGTTAAAGTTCCTCCTCTCCTCATTGGCTGAGGGCTAAAGTTACTCCTCTCTTCATTGGCTGAGGGTTAAAGTTCCTCCTCTCCTCATTGGCTGAGTTGTAAAGTTCCTCCTTTCCTCATTGGCTGAGGGTTAAAGTTACTTCTCTCTTCATGGCTGAGGGTTAAAGTTCCTCCTCTCTTGATTGGCTGAGGGGTAAAGTTCCTCCTCTCTTGATTGGCTGAAGATTAAAGTTCCTCCTCTCTTGATTGGCTGATGGTTAAAGTTCCTCCTCTCTTGATTGGCTGAGGGGTAATGTTCCTCCTCTCTTGATTGGCTGAGGGTTAAAGTTCCTCCTCTCCTTATTGGCTGAGGGTTAAAGTTACTCCTCTCTTCATTTGCTGAGGGTTAAAGTTCCTCCTCTCCTCATTGGCTGAGGGTTAAAGTTACTCCTCTCTTCATTGGCTGAGGGTTAAAGTTCCTCCTCTCCTCATTGGCTGAGGGCTAAAGTTACTCCTCTCTTCATGGCTGAGGGTTAAAGTTCCTCCTCTCTTGATTGGCTGAGGGGTAAAGTTCCTCCTGTCTTGATCGGCTGAGGGGTAAAATCCCTCCTCTGTTGATTGGCTGGGGGATAAAGTTCTTCCTCTCTTGATTGGCTGAGGGTTAAAGTTCCTCCTCTCTTGATTGGCTGATGGTTAAAGTTCCTCCTCTCTTGTTTGGCTGAGGGGTAAAGTTCCTCCTCTCTTCATGGCTGAGGGTTAAAGTTCCTCCTCTCTTGATTGGCTGAGGGGTAAAGTTCCTCCTGTCTTGATCGGCTGAGGGGTAAAATCCCTCCTCTGTTGATTGGCTGGGGGATAAAGTTCCTCCTCTCTTGATTGGCTGATGGTTAAAGTTCCTCCTCTCTTGATTGGCTGATGGTTAAAGTTCCTCCTCTCTTGTTTGGCTGAGGGGTAAAGTTCCTCCTCTCTTGATTTGCTGATGGTTAAAGTTCCTCCTCTCTTGATTGGCTGAGGGTTAAAGTTCCTCCTCTCTTGATTAGCTGAGGGTTAAAGTTCCTCCTCTCCTCATTGGCTGAGGGGTAAAATTCCTCCTCTCTTGATTGGCTGAAGATTAAAGTTCCTCCTCTCTTGATTGGCTGAAGGTTAAAGTTACTCCTCTCCTCATTGGCTGATGGTTAAAGTTCCTCCTCTCTTCATTGGCTGAGGGCTAAAGTTACTCCTCTCTTCATTGGCTGAGGGTTAAAGTTCCTCCTCTTTTGATTGGATGAGGGGTAAAATTCCTCCTCTCTTGATTGGCTGAGGGGTAAAGTTCCTCCTCTCTTGATTGGCTGAAGATTAAAGTTACTCCTCTCCTCATTGGCTGATGGTTAAAGTTCCTCCTCTCCTCATTGGCTGAGGGCTAAAGTTCCTCCTCTCTTGATTGGCTGATGGTTAAAGTTCCTCCTCTCTTGATTGGCTGAGTTGTAAAGTTCCTCCTCTCTTGATTGGCTGAGGGTTAAAGTTACTCCTCTCTTCATGGCTGAGGGTTAAAGTTACTCCTCTCTTCATTGGCTGAGGGTTAAAGTTCCTCCTCTCCTGATTGGCTGAAGATTAAAGTTCCTCCTCTCTTCATTGGCTGAGGGTTAAAGTTCCTCCTCTCTTGATTGGCTAAGGGGTAAAGTTCCTCCTCTCTTGATTGGCTGAGGGGTAAAATTCCTCAACTCCTCATTGGCTGAGGGTTAAAGTTACTCCTCTCTTCATTGGCTGAGGGTTAAAGTTCCTCCTCTCCTCATTGGCTGAGGGTTAAAATTACTCCTCTCTTCATTGGCTGAGGGTTAAAGTTCCTCCTCTCTTGATTGGCTAAGGGGTAAAGTTCCTCCTCTCTTGATTGGCTGAGGGGTAAAATTCCTCCTCTCTTGATTGGCTGAGGGGTGAAGTTCCTCCTCTCTTGATTGGCTGATGGTTAAAGTTCCTCCTCTCTTGATTGGCAGAGGGGTAAAATTCCTCCTCTCTTGATTGGCTGAGGGGTAAAATTCTTCCTCTCTTGATTGGCTGAGGGGTAAAGTTCCTCCTCTCTTGATTGGCTGAAGATTAAAGTTCCTCCTCTCTTGATTGGCTGATGGTTAAAGTTCCTCCTCTCTTGATTGGCTGAGGGGTAAAGTTCCTCCTCTCTTAATTGGCTGAAGATTAAAGTTACTCCTCTCCTCATTGGCTGAGGGTTAAAGTTCCTCCTCTCCTCATTGGCTGAGGGTTAAAGTTACTCCTCTCTTCATTTGCTGAGGGATAAAGTTCCTCCTCTCCTCATTGGCTGAGGGTTAAAGTTACTCCTCTCTTCATTGGCTGAGGGTTAAAGTTCCTCCTCTCCTCATTGGCTGAGGGTTAAAGTTACTCCTCTCTTCATGGCTGAGGGTTAAAGTTACTCCTCTCTTGATTGGCTGAGGGGTAAAGTTCCTCCTGTCTTGATCGGCTGAGGGGTAAAATCCCTCCTCTGTTGATTGGCTGGGGGATAAAGTTCCTCCTCTCTTTATTGGCTGATGGTTAAAGTTCCTCCTCTCTTGATTGGCTGATGGTTAAAGTTCCTCCTCTCTTGTTTGGCTGAGGGGTAAAGTTCCTCTTCTCTTGATTTGCTGATGGTTAAAGTTCCTCCTCTCTTGATTGGCTGATGGTTAAAGTTCCTCCTCTCTTGATTGGCTGAGGGGTAAAGTTTCTCCTCTCTTGATTGGCTGAGGGTTAAAGTTCCTCCTCTCTTGATTGGCTGAAGATTAAAGTTCCTCCTCTCTTGATTGGCTGATGGTTAAATTTCCTCCTCTCTTGATTGGCTGAGGGGTAAAGTTCCTCCTCTCTTGATTGGCTGAAGATTAAAGTTACTCCTCTCCTCATTGGCTGAGGGTTAAAGTTCCTCCTCTCTTGATTGGCTGAAGATTAACGTTACTCCTCTCCTCATTGGCTGAGCGTTAAAGTTCCTCCTCTCCTCATTGGCTGAGGGTTAAAGTTACTTCTCTCTTCATTGGCTGAGGGTTAAATTTCCTCCTCTCTTGATTAGCTGAGGGTTAAAGTTCCTCCTCTTTTGATTGGATGAGGGGTAAAATTCCTCCTCTCTTGATTGGCTGAGGGGTAAAGTTCCTCCTCTCTTGATTGGCTGAAGATTAAAGTTACTCCTCTTCTCATTGGCTGATGGTTAAAGTTCCTCCTCTCCTCATTGGCTGAGGGCTAAAGTTACTCCTCTCTTCATTGGCTGAGGGTTAAAGTTCCTCCTCTCCTCATTGGCTGAGTTGTAAAGTTCCTCCTCTCCTCATTGGCTGAGGGTTAAAGTTCCTCCTCTCTTGATTGGCTGAAGATTAAAGTTACTCCTCTCCTCATTGGCTGATGGTTAAAGTTCCTCCTCTCCTCATTGGCTGAGGGCTAAAGTTACTCCTCTCTTCATTGGCTGAGGTTTAAAGTTCCTCCTCTCCTCATTGGCTGAGTTGTAAAGTTCCTCCTCTCCTCATTGGCTGAGGGTTAAAGTTCCTCCTCTCCTCATTGGTTGAGGGTTAAAGTTCCTCCTCTCTTGATTTGCTGAAGGCTAAAGTTCCTCCTCTCATGATTGGCTGATGTTTAAAGTTCCTCCTCTCTTGATTGGCTGAGGGGTAAAGTTCCTCCTCTCTTTATTGGCTGAGGGGTAAAATTCCTCCTCTCTTGATTGGCTGAGGGGTAAAATTCCTCCTCTATTGATTGGCTGAGGGGTAAACTTCCTCCTCTCTTGATTAGCGGAAGATTAAAGTTCCTCCTCAATTGATTGGCTGAAGGCTAAAGTTCCTCCTCTCATGATTGGATGATGGTTAAAGTTCCTCCTCTCTTGATTGGCTGAGGGGTAAAGTTCCTCCTCTCTTTATTGGCTGAGGGGTAAAATTACTCCTCTCTTGATTGGCTGAGGGGTAAAATTCCTCCTCTATTGATTGGATGAGGGGTAAAATTCCTCCTCTCTTGATTGGCTGAGGGGTAAAGTTCCTCCTCTCTTAATTGGCTGAAGATTAAAGTTAATCCTCTCCTCATTGGTTGAGGGTTAAAGTTCCTCCTCTCTTGATTTGCTGAAGGCTAAAGTTCCTCCTCTCATGATTGGCTGATGGTTAAAGTTCCTCCTCTCTTGATTGGCTGAGGGGTAAAGTTCCTCCTCTCTTTATTGGCTGAGGGGTAAAATTCCTCCTCTCTTGATTGGCTGAGGGGTAAAATTCCTCCTCTATTGATTGGATGAGGGGTAAAATTCCTCCTCTCTTGATTGGCTGAGGGGTAAAGTTCCTCCTCTCTTAATTGGCTGAAGATTAAAGTTACTCCTCTCCTCATTGGCTGAGGGTTAAAGTTCCTCCTCTCCTCATTGGCTGAGGGTTAAAGTTACTCCTCTCTTCATTTGCTGAGGGTTAAAGTTCCTCCTCTCCTCATTGGCTGAGGGTTAAAGTTACTCCTCTCTTCATTGGCTGAGGGTTAAAGTTCCTCCTCTCCTCATTGGCTGAGGGTTAAAGTTACTCCTCTCTTCATGGCTGAGGGTTAAAGTTACTCCTCTCTTGATTGGCTGAGGGGTAAAGTTCCTCCTGTCTTGATCGGCTGAGGGGTAAAATCCCTCCTCTGTTGATTGGCTGGGGGATAAAGTTCCTCCTCTCTTGATTGGCTGATGGTTAAAGTTCCTCCTCTCTTGATTGGCTGATGGTTAAAGTTCCTCCTCTCTTGTTTGGCTGAGGGGTAAAGTTCCTCTTCTCTTGATTTGCTGATGGTTAAAGTTCCTCCTCTCTTGATTGGCTGATGGTTAAAGTTCCTCCTCTCCTCAT
Source organism: Cyprinodon diabolis (assembly GCA_030533445.1). Taxonomy (NCBI): domain Eukaryota; kingdom Metazoa; phylum Chordata; class Actinopteri; order Cyprinodontiformes; family Cyprinodontidae; genus Cyprinodon; species Cyprinodon diabolis. The sequence goes on along the minus strand of JARPUW010000070.1, from coordinate 61,531 downwards.
TGGCTGAGTTGTAAAGTTCCTCCTCTCCTCATTGGCTGAGGGTTAAAGTTCCTCCTCTCCTCATTGGTTGAGGGTTAAAGTTCCTCCTCTCTTGATTTGCTGAAGGCTAAAGTTCCTCCTCTCATGATTGGCTGATGGTTAAAGTTCCTCCTCTCTTGATTGGCTGAGGGGTAAAGTTCCTCCTCTCTTTATTGGCTGAGGGGTAAAATTCCTCCTCTCTTGATTGGCTGAGGGGTAAAATTCCTCCTCTATTGATTGGCTGAGGGGTAAACTTCCTCCTCTCTTGATTAGCGGAAGATTAAAGTTCCTCCTCAATTGATTGGCTGAAGGCTAAAGTTCCTCCTCTCATGATTGGATGATGGTTAAAGTTCCTCCTCTCTTGATTGGCTGAGGGGTAAAGTTCCTCCTCTCTTTATTGGCTGAGGGGTAAAATTCCTCCTCTCTTGATTGGCTGAGGGGTAAAATTCCTCCTCTATTGATTGGATGAGGGGTAAAATTCCTCCTCTCTTGATTGGCTGAGGGGTAAAGTTCCTCCTCTCTTAATTGGCTGAAGATTAAAGTTACTCCTCTCCTCATTGGTTGAGGGTTAAAGTTCCTCCTCTCTTGATTTGCTGAAGGCTAAAGTTCCTCCTCTTATGATTGGCTGATGGTTAAAGTTCCTCCTCTCTTGATTGGCTGAGGGGTAAAGTTCCTCCTCTCTTTATTGGCTGAGGGGTAAAATTCCTCCTCTCTTGATTGGCTGAGGGGTAAAATTCCTCCTCTATTGATTGGATGAGGGGTAAAATTCCTCCTCTCTTGATTGGCTGAGGGGTAAAGTTCCTCCTCTCTTAATTGGCTGAAGATTAAAGTTACTCCTCTCCTCATTGGCTGAGGGTTAAAGTTCCTCCTCTCCTCATTGGCTGAGGGTTAAAGTTACTCCTCTCTTCATTTGCTGAGGGTTAAAGTTCCTCCTCTCCTCATTGGCTGAGGGTTAAAGTTACTCCTCTCTTCATTGGCTGAGGGTTAAAGTTCCTCCTCTCCTCATTGGCTGAGGGTTAAAGTTACTCCTCTCTTCATGGCTGAGGGTTAAAGTTACTCCTCTCTTGATTGGCTGAGGGGTAAAGTTCCTCCTGTCTTGATCGGCTGAGGGGTAAAATCCCTCCTCTGTTGATTGGCTGGGGGATAAAGTTCCTCCTCTCTTGATTGGCTGATGGTTAAAGTTCCTCCTCTCTTGATTGGCTGATGGTTAAAGTTCCTCCTCTCTTGTTTGGCTGAGGGGTAAAGTTCCTCTTCTCTTGATTTGCTGATGGTTAAAGTTCCTCCTCTCTTGATTGGCTGATGGTTAAAGTTCCTCCTCTCTTGATTGGCTGAGGGGTAAAGTTCCTCCTCTCTTGATTGGCTGAGGGTTAAAGTTCCTCCTCTCTTGATTGGCTGAAGATTAAACTTCCTCCTCTCTTGATTGGCTGATGGTTAAATTTCCTCCTCTCTTGATTGGCTGAGGGGTAAAGTTCCTCCTCTCTTGATTGGCTGAAGATTAAATTTACTCCTCTCCTCATTGGCTGAGGGTTAAAGTTACTCCTCTCTTCATTTGCTGAGGGTTAAAGTTCCTCCTCTCTTAAATGGCTGAAGGCTTAAGTTCCTCCTCTCCTGATTGGCTGAGGGGTAAAGGTCCTCCTCTCTTGATTGGCTGAGGGGTAAAATTCCTCCTCTCCTCATTGGCTGAGGGTTAAAGTTCCTCCTCTCTTGATTTGCTGAAGGCTAAAGTTCCTCCTCTCTTGATTGGCTGAAGATTGAAGTTACTCCTCTCCTCATTGGCTGAGGGTTAAAGTTCCTCCTCTCCTCATTGGCTGAGGGTTAAAGTTACTCCTCTCTTCATTGGCTGAGGGTTAAAGTTCCTCCTCTCCTCATTGGCTGAGGGTTGAAGTTACTCCTCTCTTCAATGGCTGAGGGTTAAAGTTCCTCCTCTCTTGATTGGCTGAGGGGTAAAGTTCCTCCTCTCTTGATTGGCTGAGGGGTAAAATTCCTCCTCTCTTGATTGGCTGAGGGGTAAAGTTCCTCCTCTCTTGATTGGCTGATGGTTAAAGTTCCTCCTCTCTTGATTGGCTGAGGGGTAAAGTTCCTCCTCTCTTGATTGGCTTAGGGGTAAAATTCCTCCTCTCTTGATTGGTTGAGGGTTAAAGTTCCTCCTCTCTCGATTGGCTGAAGATTAAAGTTCCTCCTCTCTTGATTGGCTGATGGTTAAAGTTCTTCCTCTCTTGAACGGCTGAGGGGTAAAGTTCCTCGTCTCTTGATTGGCTGAAGATTAAAGTTACTCCTCTCCTCATTGGCTGAGGGTTAAAGTTCCTCCTATTCTCATTGGCTGAGGGTTAAAGTTACTCCTCTCTTCATTGGCTGAGGGTAAAAGTTCCTCCTCTCCTCATTGGCTGAGAGTTAAATTTACTCCTCCCTTCATTGGCTGAGGGTTAAAGTTCCTCCTCTCTTGATTGGCTGAGGGGTAAAATTCCTCCTCTCTTGATTGGCTGAGGGGTAAAGTTCCTCCTCTCTTGATTGGCTGATGGTGAAAGTTCCTCCTCTCTTGATTGGCTGATGGTTAAAGTTCCTCCTCTCTTGATTGGCTGAAGATTAAAGTTACTCCTCTCCTCATTGGCTGAGGGTTAAAGTTCCTCCTCTCCTCATTGGCTGAGGGGTAAAGGTCCTCCTCTCCTCATTAGCGGAGGGTTAAAGTTCCTCCTCTCTTCATTGGCTGAGGGTTAAAGTTCCTCCTCTCCTCATTGGCTGAGGGTTAAAGTTACTCCTCTCTTCATGGCTGAGGGTTAAAGTTACTCCTCTCTTGATTGGCTGAGGGGTAAAGTTCCTCCTGTCTTGATCGGCTGAGGGGTAAAATCCCTCCTCTGTTGATTGGCTGGGGGATAAAGTTCCTCCTCTCTTGATTGGCTGATGGTTAAAGTTCCTCCTCTCTTGAATGGCTGATGGTTAAAGTTCCTCCTCTCTTGTTTGGCTGAGGGGTAAAGTTCCTCTTCTCTTGATTTGCTGATGGTCAAAGTTCCTCCTCTCTTGATTGGCTGATGGTTAAAGTTCCTCCTTTCTTGATTGGCTGAGGGGTAAAGTTCCTCCTCTCTTGATTGGCTGAGGGTTAAAGTTCCTCCTCTCTTGATTGGCTGAAGATTAAAGTTCCTCCTCTCTTGATTGGCTGATGGTTAAATTTCCTCCTCTCTTGATTGGCTGAGGGGTAAAGTTCCTCCTCTCTTGATTGGCTGAAGATTAAAGTTACTCCTCTCCTCATTGGCTGAGGGTTAAAGTTCCTCCTCTCTTGATTGGCTGAAGATTAAAGTTACTCCTCTCCTCATTGGCTGAGCGTTAAAGTTCCTCCTCTCCTCATTGGCTGAGGGTTAAAGTTACTTCTCTCTTCATTGGCTGAGGGTTAAATTTCCTCCTCTCTTGATTAGCTGAGGGTTAAAGTTCCTCCTCTTTTGATTGGATGAGGGGTAAAATTCCTCCTCTCTTGATTGGCTGAGGGGTAAAGTTCCTCCTCTCTTGATTGGCTGAAGATTAAAGTTACTCCTCTTCTCATTGGCTGATGGTTAAAGTTCCTCCTCTCTTCATTGGCTGAGGGTTAAAGTTCCTCCTCTCCTCATTGGCTGAGTTGTAAAGTTCCTCCTCTCCTCATTGGCTGAAGATTAAAGTTACTCCTCTCCTCATTGGCTGATGGTTAAAGTTCCTCCTCTCCTCATTGGCTGAGGGCTAAAGTTACTCCTCTCTTCATTGGCTGAGGGTTAAAGTTCCTCCTCTCCTCATTGGCTGAGTTGTAAAGTTCCTCCTCTCCTCATTGGCTGAGGGTTAAAGTTCCTCCTCTCCTCATTGGTTGAGGGTTAAAGTTCCTCCTCTCATGATTGGCTGATGGTTAAAGTTCCTCCTCTCTTGATTGGCTGAGGGGTAAAGTTCCTCCTCTCTTTATTGGCTGAGGGGTAAAATTCTTCCTCTCTTGATTGGCTGAGGGGTAAAATTCCTCCTCTATTGATTGGCTGAGGGGTAAACTTCCTCCTCTCTTGATTAGCGGAAGATTAAAGTTCCTCCTCAATTGATTGGCTGAGAAGTAAAGTTCCTCCTCTCTTCATTGGCTGAGGGGTAAAATTCCTCTACTCTTGATTGGCTGAAGATTGAAGTTACTCCTCTCCACATTGGCTGAGGGTTAAAGTTCCTCCTCTCCTCATTGGTTGAGGGTTAAAGTTCCTCCTCTCTTGATTTGCTGAAGGCTAAAGTTCCTCCTCTCTTGATTGGCTGATGGTTAAAGTTCCTCCCCTCTTGACTGGCTGAGGGGTAAAGTTCGTCCTCTCTTGATTGGCTGAGGGGTAAAATTCCTCCTCTCTTGATTGGCTGAGGGGTAAAGTTCCTCCTCTCTTGATTGGCTGAAGATTAAAGTTCCTCCTCTCTTGATTGGCTGATGGTTAAAGTTCCTCCTCTATTGATTGGCTGAGGGGTAAAGTTCCTCCTCTCTTGATTGGCTGAAGATTAAAGTTACTCCTCTCCTCATTGGCTGAGGGTTAAAGTTCCTTCCTCTCCTCATTGGCTGAGGGTTAAAGTTACTCCTCTCTTCATTGGCTGAGGGTTAAAGTTCCTCCTCTCCTCATTGGCTGAGGGTTAAAGTTACTCCTCTCTTCATTGGCTGAGGGTTAAAGTTCATCCTCTCATGATTGGCTGAGGGGTAAAGTTCCTCCTCTCTTGATTGGCTGAGGGGTAAAGTTCCTCATCTCTTGATTGGCTGATGTTTAAAGTTCCTCCTCTCTTGATTGGCTGAGGTGTAAAGTTCCTCCTCTTCTGATTAGCTGAAGGCTAAAGTTCCTCCTCTCTTGATTGGCTGAGGTGTAAAGTTCCTCCTCTCTTGATTGGCTGAGGGGTAAAGGTCCTCCTCTCTTAAATGGCTGAAGGCTTAAGTTCCTCCTCTCCTGATTGGCTGAGGGGTAAAGGTCCTCCTCTCTTGATTGGCTGAGGGGTAAAATTCCTCCTCTCCTCATTGGCTGAGGGTTAAAGTTCCTCCTCTCCTCATTGGTTGAGGGTTAAAGTTCCTCCTCTCTTGATTTGCTGAAGGCTAAAGTTCCTCCTCTCTTGATTGGCTGAAGATTGAAGTTACTCCTCTCCTCATTGGCTGAGGGTTAAAGTTCCTCCTCTCTTGATTGGCTGAGGGTTAAAGTTCCTCCTCTCTTGATTGGCTGAAGATTAAAGTTACTCCTCTCCTCATTGGCTGAGGGTTAAAGTTCCTCCTCTCCTCATTGGTTGAGGTTTAAAGTTCCTCCTCTCTTGATTGGCTGAGGGGTAAAGTTCCTCCTCTCTTGATTGGCTGATGGTTAAAGTTCCTCCTCTCTTGATTGGCTGAGGGGTAAAGTTCCTCCTCTCTTGATTGGCTGAGGGGTAAAGTTCCTCCTCTCTTGATTGGCTGAAGATTAAAGTTCCTCCTCTCTTGATTGGCTGATGGTTAAAGTTCCTCCTCTCTTGATTGGCTGAAGATTAAAGTTACTCCTCTCCTCATTGGCTGAGGGTTAAAGTTCCTCAACTCCTCATTGGCTGAGGGTTAAAGTTACTCCTCTCTTCATTGGCTGAGGGTTAAAGTTCCTCCTCTCCTCATTGGCTGAGGGTTAAAATTACTCCTCTCTTCATTGGCTGAGGGTTAAAGTTCCTCCTCTCTTGATTGGCTGAGAGTTAAAGTTCCTCCTCTCTTGATTGGCTGAGGGGTAAAGTTCCTCCTGTCTTGATTGGCTGAGGGGTAAAATTCCTCTGTTGATTGGCTGAGGGGTAAAGTTCCTCCTCTCTTTATTGGGTGATGGTAAAAGTTCATCCTCTCTTGATTGGCTGAAGATTAAAGTTACTCCTCTCCTCATTGGCTGAGGGTTAAAGTTCCTCCTCTCCTCATTGGTTGAGGTTTAAAGTTCCTCCTCTCTTGATTTCCTGAAGGCTAAAGTTCCTCCTCTCTTGATTGGCTGAGGGGTAAAGTTCCTTCTCTCTTGATTGGCTGAGGGGTAAAGTTCCTTCTCTCTTGACTGGCTGAAGATTAAAGTTCCTCCTCTCTTGATTGGCTGATGGTTAAAGTTCCTCCTCTCTTGATTGGCTGAGGGTTAAAGTTCCTCCTCTCTTTATTGGCTGAAGATTAAAGTTACTCCTCTCCTCATTGGCTGAGGGTTAAAGTTCCTCCTCTCCTCATTGGTTGAGGTTTAAAGTTCCTCCTCTCTTGATTGGCTGAGGGGTAAAGTTCCTCCTCTCTTGATTGGCTGAAGGGTAAAATTCCTCCTCTCTTGATTGGCTCAGGGGTAAAGTTCCTCCTCTCTTGATTGGCTGAAGATGAAAGTTCCTCCTCTCTTGATTGGCTGATTGTTAAAGTTCCTCCTCTCTTGATTGGCTGAGGGGTAAAGTTCCTCCTCCCTTGATTTGCTGAAGATTAAAGTTACTCCTCTCCTCATCGAGTGAGGGTTAATGTTCCTCCTCTCCTCATTGGTTGAGGTTTAAAGTTCCTCCTCTCTTGATTGGCTGAGGGGTAAAGTTCCTCCTCTCTTGATTGGCTGATGGTTAAAGTTCCTCCTCTCTTGATTGGCTGAGGGGTAAAGTTCCTCCTCTCTTGATTGGCTGAGGGGTAAAATTTCTCCTCTCTTGATTGGCTGAGGGGTAAAGTTCCTCCTCTCTTGATTGGCTGAAGATTAAAGTTCCTCCTCTCTTGATTGGCTGATTTTTAAAGTTCCTCCTCTCTTGATTGGCTGAAGATTAAAGTTACTCCTCTCCTCATTGGCTGAGGGTTAAAGTTCCTCAACTCCTCATTGGCTGAGGGTTAAAGTTACTCCTCTCTTCATTGGCTGAGGGTTAAAGTTCCTCCTCTCCTCATTGACTGAGGGTTAAAATTACTCCTCTCTTCATTGGCTGAGGGTTAAAGTTCCTCCTCTCTTGATTGGCTGAGAGTTAAAGTTCCTCCTCTCTTGATTGGCTGAGGGGTAAAATTCCTCCTCTCTTGATTGGCTGAGGGGTAAAATTCTTCCTCTCTTGATTGGCTGAGGGGTAAAGTTCCTCCTCTCTTGATTGGCTGAAGATTAAAGTTCCTCCTCTCTTGATTGGCTGATGGTTAAAGTTCCTCCTCTCTTGATATGCTGAGGGGTAAAGTTCCTCCTCTCTTAATTGGCTGAAGATTAAAGTTACTCCTCTCCTCATTGGCTGAGGGTTAAAGTTCCTCCTCTCCTTATTGGCTGAGGGTTAAAGTTACTCCTCTCTTCATTTGCTGAGGGTTAAAGTTCCTCCTCTCCTCATTGGCTGAGGGTTAAAGTTACTCCTCTCTTCATTGGCTGAGGGTTAAAGTTCCTCCTCTCCTCATTGGCTGAGGGTTAAAGTTACTCCTCTCTTCATGGCTGAGGGTTAAAGTTCCTCCTCTCTTGATTGGCTGAGGGGTAAAGTTCCTCCTGTCTTGATCGGCTGAGGGGTAAAATCCCTCCTCTGTTGATTGGCTGGGGGATAAAGTTCTTCCTCTCTTGATTGGCTGATGGTTAAAGTTCCTCCTCTCTTGATTGGCTGATGGTTAAAGTTCCTCCTCTCTTGTTTGGCTGAGGGGTAAAGTTCCTCTTCTCTTGATTTGCTGATGGTTAAAGTTCCTCCTCTCTTGATTGGCTGAGGGGTAAAGTTCCTCCTCACTTGATTGGCTGAGGGTTAAAGTTCCTCCTCTCTTGATTGGCTGAAGATTAAAGTTCCTCCTCTCTTGATTGGCTGATGGTTAAAGTTCCTCCTCTCTTGATTGGCTGAGGGGTAAAGTTCCTCCTTTCTTGATTGGCTGAAGATTAAAGTTACTCCTCTCCTCAGTGGCTGAGGGTTAAAGTTCCTCCTCTCTTGATTGGCTGAAGATTAAAGTTACTCCTCTCCTCATTGGCTGATCGTTAAAGTTCCTCCTCTCCTCATTGGCTGAGGGTTAAAGTTACTTCTCTCTTCATTGGCTGAGGGTTAAAGTTCCTCCTCTCTTGATTAGCTGAGGGTTAAAGTTCCTCCTCTTTTGATTGGATGAGGGGTAAAATTCCTCCTCTCTTGATTGGCTGAGGGGTAAAGTTCCTCCTCTCTTGATTGGCTGAAGATTAAAGTTACTCCTCTCCTCATTGGCTGATGGTTAAAGTTCCTCCTCTCCTCATTGGCTGAGGGCTAAAGTTACTCCTCTCTTCATTGGCTGAGGGTTAAAGTTCCTCCTCTCCTCATTGGCTGAGTTGTAAAGTTCCTCCTCTCCTCATTGGCTGAGGGTTAAAGTTACTCCTCTCTTCATGGCTGAGGGTTAAAGTTCCTCCTCTCTTGATTGGCTGAGGGGTAAAGTTCCTCCTCTCTTGATTGGCTGAAGATTAAAGTTCCTCCTCTCTTGATTGGCTGATGGTTAAAGTTCCTCCTCTCTTGATTGGCTGAGGGGTAAAGTTCCTCCTCTCTTGATTGGCTGAGGGTTAAAGTTCCTCAACTCCTCATTTGCTGAGGGTTAAAGTTACTCCTCTCTTCATTGGCTGAGGGTTAAAGTTCCTCCTCTCCTCATTGGCTGAGGGTTAAAATTACTCCTCTCTTCATTGGCTGAGGGTTAAAGTTCCTCCTCTCTTGATTGGCTAAGGGGTAAAGTTCGTCCTCTCTTGATTGGCTGAGGGGTAAAATTCCTCCTCTCTTGATTGGCTGAGGGGTGAAGTTCCTCCTCTCTTGATTGGCTGATGGTTAAAGTTCCTCCTCTCTTGATTGGCAGAGGGGTAAAATTCCTCCTCTCTTGATTGGCTGAGGGGTAAAATTCTTCCTCTCTTGATTGGCTGAGGGGTAAAGTTCCTCCTCTCTTGATTGGCTGAAGATTAAAGTTCCTCCTCTCTTGATTGGCTGATGGTTAAAGTTCCTCCTCTCTTGATTGGCTGAGGGGTAAAGTTCCTCCTCTCTTAATTGGCTGAAGATTAAAGTTACTCCTCTCCTCATTGGCTGAGGGTTAAAGTTCCTCCTCTCCTCATTGGCTGAGGGTTAAAGTTACTCCTCTCTTCATTTGCTGAGGGTTAAAGTTCCTCCTCTCCTCATTGGCTGAGGGTTAAAGTTACTCCTCTCTTCATTGGCTGAGGGTTAAAGTTCCTCCTCTCCTCATTGGCTGAGGGTTAAAGTTACTCCTCTCTTCATGGCTGAGGGTTAAAGTTACTCCTCTCTTGATTGGCTGAGGGGTAAAGTTCCTCCTGTCTTGATCGGCTGAGGGGTAAAATCCCTCCTCTGTTGATTGGCTGGGGGATAAAGTTCCTCCTCTCTTGATTGGCTGATGGTTAAAGTTCCTCCTCTCTTGATTGGCTGATGGTTAAAGTTCCTCCTCTCTTGTTTGGCTGAGGGGTAAAGTTCCTCTTCTCTTGATTTGCTGATGGTTAAAGTTCCTCCTCTCTTGATTGGCTGATGGTTAAAGTTCCTCCTCTCTTGATTGGCTGAGGGGTAAAGTTCCTCCTCTCTTGATTGGCTGAGGGTTAAAGTTCCTCCTCTCTTGATTGGCTGATGGTTGAATTTCCTCCTCTCTTGATTGGCTGAGGGGTAAAGTTCCTCCTCTCTTGATTGGCTGAAGATTAAAGTTACTCCTCTCCTCATTGGCTGAGGGTTAAAGTTCCTCCTCTCTTGATTGGCTGAAGGTTAAAGTTACTCCTCTCCTCATTGGCTGAGCGTTAAAGTTCCTCCTCTCCTCATTGGCTGAGGGTTAAAGTTACTTCTCTCTTCATTGGCTGAGGGTTAAATTTCCTCCTCTCTTGATTAGCTGAGGGTTAAAGTTCCTCCTCTTTTGATTGGATGAGGGGTAAAATTCCTCCTCTCTTGATTGGCTGAAGATTAAAGTTACTCCTCTCCTCATTGGCTGAGCGTTAAAGTTCCTCCTCTCCTCATTGGCTGAGGGTTAAAGTTACTTCTCTCTTCATTGGCTGAGGGTTAAATTTCCTCCTCTCTTGATTAGCTGAGGGTTAAAGTTCCTCCTCTTTTGATTGGATGAGGGGTAAAATTCCTCCTCTCTTGATTGGCTGAGGGGTAAAGTTCCTCCTCTCTTGATTGGCTGAAGATTAAAGTTACTCCTCTTCTCATTGGCTGATGGTTAAAGTTCCTCCTCTCCTCATTGGCTGAGGGCTAAAGTTACTCCTCTCTTCATTGGCTGAGGGTTAAAGTTCCTCCTCTCCTCATTGGCTGAGTTGTAAAGTTCCTCCTCTCCTCATTGGCTGAAGATTAAAGTTACTCCTCTCCTCATTGGCTGATGGTTAAAGTTCCTCCTCTCCTCATTGGCTGAGGGCTAAAGTTACTCCTCTCTTCATTGGCTGAGGGTTAAAGTTCCTCCTCTCCTCATTGGCTGAGTTGTAAAGTTCCTCCTCTCCTCATTGGCTGAGGGTTAAAGTTCCTCCTCTCCTCATTGGTTGAGGGTTAAAGTTCCTCCTCTCATGATTGGCTGATGGTTAAAGTTCCTCCTCTCTTGATTGGCTGAGGGGTAAAGTTCCTCCTCTCTTTATTGGCTGAGGGGTAAAATTCTTCCTCTCTTGATTGGCTGAGGGGTAAAATTCCTCCTCTATTGATTGGCTGAGGGGTAAACTTCCTCCTCTCTTGATTAGCGGAAGATTAAAGTTCCTCCTCAATTGATTGGCTGAGAAGTAAAGTTCCTCCTCTCTTCATTGGCTGAGGGGTAAAATTCCTCTACTCTTGATTGGCTGAAGATTGAAGTTACTCCTCTCCACATTGGCTGAGGGTTAAAGTTCCTCCTCTCCTCATTGGTTGAGGGTTAAAGTTCCTCCTCTCTTGATTTGCTGAAGGCTAAAGTTCCTCCTCTCTTGATTGGCTGATGGTTAAAGTTCCTCCCCTCTTGACTGGCTGAGGGGTAAAGTTCGTCCTCTCTTGATTGGCTGAGGGGTAAAATTCCTCCTCTCTTGATTGGCTGAGGGGTAAAGTTCCTCCTCTCTTGATTGGCTGAAGATTAAAGTTCCTCCTCTCTTGATTGGCTGATGGTTAAAGTTCCTCCTCTATTGATTGGCTGAGGGGTAAAGTTCCTCCTCTCTTGATTGGCTGAAGATTAAAGTTACTCCTCTCCTCATTGGCTGAGGGTTAAAGTTCCTTCCTCTCCTCATTGGCTGAGGGTTAAAGTTACTCCTCTCTTCATTGGCTGAGGGTTAAAGTTCCTCCTCTCCTCATTGGCTGAGGGTTAAAGTTACTCCTCTCTTCATTGGCTGAGGGTTAAAGTTCCTCCTCTCATGATTGGCTGAGGGGTAAAGTTCCTCCTCTCTTGATTGGCTGAGGGGTAAAGTTCCTCATCTCTTGATTGGCTGATGTTTAAAGTTCCTCCTCTCTTGATTGGCTGAGGTGTAAAGTTCCTCCTCTTCTGATTAGCTGAAGGCTAAAGTTCCTCCTCTCTTGATTGGCTGAGGTGTAAAGTTCCTCCTCTCTTGATTGGCTGAGGGGTAAAGGTCCTCCTCTCTTAAATGGCTGAAGGCTTAAGTTCCTCCTCTCCTGATTGGCTGAGGGGTAAAGGTCCTCCTCTCTTGATTGGCTGAGGGGTAAAATTCCTCCTCTCCTCATTGGCTGAGGGTTAAAGTTCCTCCTCTCCTCATTGGTTGAGGGTTAAAGTTCCTCCTCTCTTGATTTGCTGAAGGCTAAAGTTCCTCCTCTCTTGATTGGCTGAAGATTGAAGTTACTCCTCTCCTCATTGGCTGAGGGTTAAAGTTCCTCCTCTCTTGATTGGCTGAGGGTTAAAGTTCCTCCTCTCTTGATTGGCTGAAGATTAAAGTTACTCCTCTCCTCATTGGCTGAGGGTTAAAGTTCCTCCTCTCCTCATTGGTTGAGGTTTAAAGTTCCTCCTCTCTTGATTGGCTGAGGGGTAAAGTTCCTCCTCTCTTGATTGGCTGATGGTTAAAGTTCCTCCTCTCTTGATTGGCTGAGGGGTAAAGTTCCTCCTCTCTTGATTGGCTGAGGGGTAAAGTTCCTCCTCTCTTGATTGGCTGAAGATTAAAGTTCCTCCTCTCTTGATTGGCTGATGGTTAAAGTTCCTCCTCTCTTGATTGGCTGAAGATTAAAGTTACTCCTCTCCTCATTGGCTGAGGGTTAAAGTTCCTCAACTCCTCATTGGCTGAGGGTTAAAGTTACTCCTCTCTTCATTGGCTGAGGGTTAAAGTTCCTCCTCTCCTCATTGGCTGAGGGTTAAAATTACTCCTCTCTTCATTGGCTGAGGGTTAAAGTTCCTCCTCTCTTGATTGGCTGAGAGTTAAAGTTCCTCCTCTCTTGATTGGCTGAGGGGTAAAGTTCCTCCTGTCTTGATTGGCTGAGGGGTAAAATTCCTCTGTTGATTGGCTGAGGGGTAAAGTTCCTCCTCTCTTTATTGGGTGATGGTAGAAGTTCATCCTCTCTTGATTGGCTGAAGATTAAAGTTACTCCTCTCCTCATTGGCTGAGGGTTAAAGTTCCTCCTCTCCTCATTGGTTGAGGTTTAAAGTTCCTCCTCTCTTGATTTCCTGAAGGCTAAAGTTCCTCCTCTCTTGATTGGCTGAGGGGTAAAGTTCCTTCTCTCTTGATTGGCTGAGGGGTAAAGTTCCTTCTCTCTTGATTGGCTGAAGATTAAAGTTCCTCCTCTCTTGATTGGCTGATGGTTAAAGTTCCTCCTCTCTTGATTGGCTGAGGGTTAAAGTTCCTCCTCTCTTGATTGGCTGAAGATTAAAGTTACTCCTCTCCTCATTGGCTGAGGGTTAAAGTTCCTCCTCTCCTCATTGGTTGAGGTTTAAAGTTCCTCCTCTCTTGATTGGCTGAGGGGTAAAGTTCCTCCTCTCTTGATTGGCTGAAGGGTAAAATTCCTCCTCTCTTGATTGGCTCAGGGGTAAAGTTCCTCCTCTCTTGATTGGCTGAAGATGAAAGTTCCTCCTCTCTTGATTGGCTGATTGTTAAAGTTCCTCCTCTCTTGATTGGCTGAGGGGTAAAGTTCCTCCTCCCTTGATTGGCTGAAGATTAAAGTTACTCCTCTCCTCATCGAGTGAGGGTTAATGTTCCTCCTCTCCTCATTGGTTGAGGTTTAAAGTTCCTCCTCTCTTGATTGGCTGAGGGGTAAAGTTCCTCCTCTCTTGATTGGCTGATGGTTAAAGTTCCTCCTCTCTTGATTGGCTGAGGGGTAAAGTTCCTCCTCTCTTGATTGGCTGAGGGGTAAAATTTCTCCTCTCTTGATTGGCTGAGGGGTAAAGTTCCTCCTCTCTTGATTGGCTGAAGATTAAAGTTCCTCCTCTCTTGATTGGCTGATTTTTAAAGTTCCTCCTCTCTTGATTGGCTGAAGATTAAAGTTACTCCTCTCCTCATTGGCTGAGGGTTAAAGTTCCTCAACTCCTCATTGGCTGAGGGTTAAAGTTACTCCTCTCTTCATTGGCTGAGGGTTAAAGTTCCTCCTCTCCTCATTGACTGAGGGTTAAAATTACTCCTCTCTTCATTGGCTGAGGGTTAAAGTTCCTCCTCTCTTGATTGGCTGAGAGTTAAAGTTCCTCCTCTCTTGATTGGCTGAGGGGTAAAATTCCTCCTCTCTTGATTGGCTGAGGGGTAAAATTCTTCCTCTCTTGATTGGCTGAGGGGTAAAGTTCCTCCTCTCTTGATTGGCTGAAGATTAAAGTTCCTCCTCTCTTGATTGGCTGATGGTTAAAGTTCCTCCTCTCTTGATATGCTGAGGGGTAAAGTTCCTCCTCTCTTAATTGGCTGAAGATTAAAGTTACTCCTCTCCTCATTGGCTGAGGGTTAAAGTTCCTCCTCTCCTTATTGGCTGAGGGTTAAAGTTACTCCTCTCTTCATTTGCTGAGGGTTAAAGTTCCTCCTCTCCTCATTGGCTGAGGGTTAAAGTTACTCCTCTCTTCATTGGCTGAGGGTTAAAGTTCCTCCTCTCCTCATTGGCTGAGGGTTAAAGTTACTCCTCTCTTCATGGCTGAGGGTTAAAGTTCCTCCTCTCTTGATTGGCTGAGGGGTAAAGTTCCTCCTGTCTTGATCGGCTGAGGGGTAAAATCCCTCCTCTGTTGATTGGCTGGGGGATAAAGTTCTTCCTCTCTTGATTGGCTGATGGTTAAAGTTCCTCCTCTCTTGATTGGCTGATGGTTAAAGTTCCTCCTCTCTTGTTTGGCTGAGGGGTAAAGTTCCTCTTCTCTTGATTTGCTGATGGTTAAAGTTCCTCCTCTCTTGATTGGCTGAGGGGTAAAGTTCCTCCTCACTTGATTGGCTGAGGGTTAAAGTTCCTCCTCTCTTGATTGGCTGAAGATTAAAGTTCCTCCTCTCTTGATTGGCTGATGGTTAAAGTTCCTCCTCTCTTGATTGGCTGAGGGGTAAAGTTCCTCCTTTCTTGATTGGCTGAAGATTAAAGTTACTCCTCTCCTCAGTGGCTGAGGGTTAAAGTTCCTCCTCTCTTGATTGGCTGAAGATTAAAGTTACTCCTCTCCTCATTGGCTGATCGTTAAAGTTCCTCCTCTCCTCATTGGCTGAGGGTTAAAGTTACTTCTCTCTTCATTGGCTGAGGGTTAAAGTTCCTCCTCTCTTGATTAGCTGAGGGTTAAAGTTCCTCCTCTTTTGATTGGATGAGGGGTAAAATTCCTCCTCTCTTGATTGGCTGAGGGGTAAAGTTCCTCCTCTCTTGATTGGCTGAAGATTAAAGTTACTCCTCTCCTCATTGGCTGATGGTTAAAGTTCCTCCTCTCCTCATTGGCTGAGGGCTAAAGTTACTCCTCTCTTCATTGGCTGAGGGTTAAAGTTCCTCCTCTCCTCATTGGCTGAGTTGTAAAGTTCCTCCTCTCCTCATTGGCTGAGGGTTAAAGTTACTCCTCTCTTCATGGCTGAGGGTTAAAGTTCCTCCTCTCTTGATTGGCTGAGGGGTAAAGTTCCTCCTCTCTTGATTGGCTGAAGATTAAAGTTCCTCCTCTCTTGATTGGCTGATGGTTAAAGTTCCTCCTCTCTTGATTGGCTGAGGGGTAAAGTTCCTCCTCTCTTGATTGGCTGAGGGTTAAAGTTCCTCAACTCCTCATTTGCTGAGGGTTAAAGTTACTCCTCTCTTCATTGGCTGAGGGTTAAAGTTCCTCCTCTCCTCATTGGCTGAGGGTTAAAATTACTCCTCTCTTCATTGGCTGAGGGTTAAAGTTCCTCCTCTCTTGATTGGCTAAGGGGTAAAGTTCGTCCTCTCTTGATTGGCTGAGGGGTAAAATTCCTCCTCTCTTGATTGGCTGAGGGGTGAAGTTCCTCCTCTCTTGATTGGCTGATGGTTAAAGTTCCTCCTCTCTTGATTGGCAGAGGGGTAAAATTCCTCCTCTCTTGATTGGCTGAGGGGTAAAATTCTTCCTCTCTTGATTGGCTGAGGGGTAAAGTTCCTCCTCTCTTGATTGGCTGAAGATTAAAGTTCCTCCTCTCTTGATTGGCTGATGGTTAAAGTTCCTCCTCTCTTGATTGGCTGAGGGGTAAAGTTCCTCCTCTCTTAATTGGCTGAAGATTAAAGTTACTCCTCTCCTCATTGGCTGAGGGTTAAAGTTCCTCCTCTCCTCATTGGCTGAGGGTTAAAGTTACTCCTCTCTTCATTTGCTGAGGGTTAAAGTTCCTCCTCTCCTCATTGGCTGAGGGTTAAAGTTACTCCTCTCTTCATTGGCTGAGGGTTAAAGTTCCTCCTCTCCTCATTGGCTGAGGGTTAAAGTTACTCCTCTCTTCATGGCTGAGGGTTAAAGTTACTCCTCTCTTGATTGGCTGAGGGGTAAAGTTCCTCCTGTCTTGATCGGCTGAGGGGTAAAATCCCTCCTCTGTTGATTGGCTGGGGGATAAAGTTCCTCCTCTCTTGATTGGCTGATGGTTAAAGTTCCTCCTCTCTTGATTGGCTGATGGTTAAAGTTCCTCCTCTCTTGTTTGGCTGAGGGGTAAAGTTCCTCTTCTCTTGATTTGCTGATGGTTAAAGTTCCTCCTCTCTTGATTGGCTGATGGTTAAAGTTCCTCCTCTCTTGATTGGCTGAGGGGTAAAGTTCCTCCTCTCTAGATTGGCTGAGGGTTAAAGTTCCTCCTCTCTTGATTGGCTGATGGTTGAATTTCCTCCTCTCTTGATTGGCTGAGGGGTAAAGTTCCTCCTCTCTTGATTGGCTGAAGATTAAAGTTACTCCTCTCCTCATTGGCTGAGGGTTAAAGTTCCTCCTCTCTTGATTGGCTGAAGGTTAAAGTTACTCCTCTCCTCATTGGCTGAGCGTTAAAGTTCCTCCTCTCCTCATTGGCTGAGGGTTAAAGTTACTTCTCTCTTCATTGGCTGAGGGTTAAATTTCCTCCTCTCTTGATTAGCTGAGGGTTAAAGTTCCTCCTCTTTTGATTGGATGAGGGGTAAAATTCCTCCTCTCTTGATTGGCTGAGGGGTAAAGTTCCTCCTCTCTTGATTGGCTAAAGATTAAAGTTACTCCTCTTCTCATTGGCTGATGGTTAAAGTTCCTCCTCTCCTCATTGGCTGAGGGCTAAAGTTACTCCTCTCTTCATTGGCTGAGGGTTAAAGTTCCTCCTCTCCTCATTGGCTGAGTTGTAAAGTTCCTCCTCTCCTCATTGGCTGAGGGTTAAAGTTCCTCCTCTCTTGATTGGCTGAAGATTAAAGTTACTCCTCTCCTCATTGGCTGATGTTAAAGTTCCTCCTCTCCTCATTGGCTGAGGGCTAAAGTTACTCCTCTCTTCATTGGCTGAGGGTTAAAGTTCCTCCTCTCCTCATTGGCTGAGTTGTAAAGTTCCTCCTCTCCTCATTGGCTGAGGGTTAAAGTTCCTCCTCTCCTCATTGGTTGAGGGTTAAAGTTCCTCCTCTCTTGATTTGCTGAAGGCTAAAGTTCCTCCTCTCATGATTGGCTGATGGTTAAAGTTCCTCCTCTCTTGATTGGCTGAGGGGTAAAGTTCCTCCTCTCTTTATTGGCTGAGGGGTAAAATTCCTCCTCTCTTGATTGGCTGAGGGGTAAAATTCCTCCTCTATGGATTGGCTGAGGGGTAAACTTCCTCCTCTCTTGATTAGCGGAAGATTAAAGTTCCTCCTCAATTGATTGGCTGAGAAGTAAAGTTCCTCCTCTCTTCATTGGCTGAGGGGTAAAATTCCTCCTCTCTTGATTGGCTGAAGATTGAAGTTACTCCTCTCCACATTGGCTGAGGGTTAAAGTTCCTCCTCTCCTCATTGGTTGAGGGTTAAAGTTCCTCCTCTCTTGATTTGCTGAAGGCTAAAGTTCCTCCTCTCTTGATTGGCTGATGGTTAAAGTTCCTCCCCTCTTGATTGGCTGAGGGGTAAAGTTCGTCCTCTCTTGATTGGCTGAGGGGTAAAATTCCTCCTCTCTTGATTGGCTGAGGGGTAAAGTTCCTCCTCTCTTGATTGGCTGAAGATTAAAGTTCCTCCTCTCTTGATTGGCTGATGGTTAAAGTTCCTCCTCTCTTGATTGGCTGAGGGGTAAAGTTCCTCCTCTCTTTATTGGCTGAGGGGTAAAATTCCTCCTCTCTTGATTGGCTGAGGGGTAAAATTCCTCCTCTATTGATTGGATGAGGGGTAAAATTCCTCCTCTCTTGATTGGCTGAGGGGTAAAGTTCCTCCTCTCTTAATTGGCTGAAGATTAAAGTTACTCCTCTCCTCATTGGTTGAGGGTTAAAGTTCCTCCTCTCTTGATTTGCTGAAGGCTAAAGTTCCTCCTCTTATGATTGGCTGATGGTTAAAGTTCCTCCTCTCTTGATTGGCTGAGGGGTAAAGTTCCTCCTCTCTTTATTGGCTGAGGGGTAAAATTCCTCCTCTCTTGATTGGCTGAGGGGTAAAATTCCTCCTCTATTGATTGGATGAGGGGTAAAATTCCTCCTCTCTTGATTGGCTGAGGGGTAAAGTTCCTCCTCTCTTAATTGGCTGAAGATTAAAGTTACTCCTCTCCTCATTGGCTGAGGGTTAAAGTTCCTCCTCTCCTCATTGGCTGAGGGTTAAAGTTACTCCTCTCTTCATTTGCTGAGGGTTAAAGTTCCTCCTCTCCTCATTGGCTGAGGGTTAAAGTTACTCCTCTCTTCATTGGCTGAGGGTTAAAGTTCCTCCTCTCCTCATTGGCTGAGGGTTAAAGTTACTCCTCTCTTCATGGCTGAGGGTTAAAGTTACTCCTCTCTTGATTGGCTGAGGGGTAAAGTTCCTCCTGTCTTGATCGGCTGAGGGGTAAAATCCCTCCTCTGTTGATTGGCTGGGGGATAAAGTTCCTCCTCTCTTGATTGGCTGATGGTTAAAGTTCCTCCTCTCTTGATTGGCTGATGGTTAAAGTTCCTCCTCTCTTGTTTGGCTGAGGGGTAAAGTTCCTCTTCTCTTGATTTGCTGATGGTTAAAGTTCCTCCTCTCTTGATTGGCTGATGGTTAAAGTTCCTCCTCTCTTGATTGGCTGAGGGGTAAAGTTCCTCCTCTCTTGATTGGCTGAGGGTTAAAGTTCCTCCTCTCTTGATTGGCTGAAGATTAAACTTCCTCCTCTCTTGATTGGCTGATGGTTAAATTTCCTCCTCTCTTGATTGGCTGAGGGGTAAAGTTCCTCCTCTCTTGATTGGCTGAAGATTAAAGTTACTCCTCTCCTCATTGGCTGAGGGTTAAAGTTACTTCTCTCTTCATTGGCTGAGGGTTAAATTTCCTCCTCTCTTGATTGGCTGAGGTGTAAAGTTCCTCCTCTCTTGATTGGCTGAGGGGTAAAGGTCCTCCTCTCTTAAATGGCTGAAGGCTTAAGTTCCTCCTCTCCTGATTGGCTGAGGGGTAAAGGTCCTCCTCTCTTGATTGGCTGAGGGGTAAAATTCCTCCTCTCCTCATTGGCTGAGGGTTAAAGTTCCTCCTCTCTTGATTTGCTGAAGGCTAAAGTTCCTCCTCTCTTGATTGGCTGAAGATTGAAGTTACTCCTCTCCTCATTGGCTGAGGGTTAAAGTTCCTCCTCTCCTCATTGGCTGAGGGTTAAAGTTACTCCTCTCTTCATTGGCTGAGGGTTAAAGTTCCTCCTCTCCTCATTGGCTGAGGGTTGAAGTTACTCCTCTCTTCAATGGCTGAGGGTTAAAGTTCCTCCTCTCTTGATTGGCTGAGGGGTAAAGTTCCTCCTCTCTTGATTGGCTGAGGGGTAAAATTCCTCCTCTCTTGATTGGCTGAGGGGTAAAGTTCCTCCTCTCTTGATTGGCTGATGGTTAAAGTTCCTCCTCTCTTGATTGGCTGAGGGGTAAAGTTCCTCCTCTCTTGATTGGCTTAGGGGTAAAATTCCTCCTCTCTTGATTGGTTGAGGGTTAAAGTTCCTCCTCTCTCGATTGGCTGAAGATTAAAGTTCCTCCTCTCTTGATTGGCTGATGGTTAAAGTTCTTCCTCTCTTGAACGGCTGAGGGGTAAAGTTCCTCGTCTCTTGATTGGCTGAAGATTAAAGTTACTCCTCTCCTCATTGGCTGAGGGTTAAAGTTCCTCCTATTCTCATTGGCTGAGGGTTAAAGTTACTCCTCTCTTCATTGGCTGAGGGTAAAAGTTCCTCCTCTCCTCATTGGCTGAGAGTTAAATTTACTCCTCCCTTCATTGGCTGAGGGTTAAAGTTCCTCCTCTCTTGATTGGCTGAGGGGTAAAATTCCTCCTCTCTTGATTGGCTGAGGGGTAAAGTTCCTCCTCTCTTGATTGGCTGATGGTGAAAGTTCCTCCTCTCTTGATTGGCTGATGGTTAAAGTTCCTCCTCTCTTGATTGGCTGAAGATTAAAGTTACTCCTCTCCTCATTGGCTGAGGGTTAAAGTTCCTCCTCTCCTCATTGGCTGAGGGGTAAAGGTCCTCCTCTCCTCATTAGCGGAGGGTTAAAGTTCCTCCTCTCTTCATTGGCTGAGGGTTAAAGTTCCTCCTCTCCTCATTGGCTGAGGGTTAAAGTTACTCCTCTCTTCATGGCTGAGGGTTAAAGTTACTCCTCTCTTGATTGGCTGAGGGGTAAAGTTCCTCCTGTCTTGATCGGCTGAGGGGTAAAATCCCTCCTCTGTTGATTGGCTGGGGGATAAAGTTCCTCCTCTCTTGATTGGCTGATGGTTAAAGTTCCTCCTCTCTTGAATGGCTGATGGTTAAAGTTCCTCCTCTCTTGTTTGGCTGAGGGGTAAAGTTCCTCTTCTCTTGATTTGCTGATGGTCAAAGTTCCTCCTCTCTTGATTGGCTGATGGTTAAAGTTCCTCCTTTCTTGATTGGCTGAGGGGTAAAGTTCCTCCTCTCTTGATTGGCTGAGGGTTAAAGTTCCTCCTCTCTTGATTGGCTGAAGATTAAAGTTCCTCCTCTCTTGATTGGCTGATGGTTAAATTTCCTCCTCTCTTGATTGGCTGAGGGGTAAAGTTCCTCCTCTCTTGATTGGCTGAAGATTAAAGTTACTCCTCTCCTCATTGGCTGAGGGTTAAAGTTCCTCCTCTCTTGATTGGCTGAAGATTAAAGTTACTCCTCTCCTCATTGGCTGAGCGTTAAAGTTCCTCCTCTCCTCATTGGCTGAGGGTTAAAGTTACTTCTCTCTTCATTGGCTGAGGGTTAAATTTCCTCCTCTCTTGATTAGCTGAGGGTTAAAGTTCCTCCTCTTTTGATTGGATGAGGGGTAAAATTCCTCCTCTCTTGATTGGCTGAGGGGTAAAGTTCCTCCTCTCTTGATTGGCTGAAGATTAAAGTTACTCCTCTTCTCATTGGCTGATGGTTAAAGTTCCTCCTCTCCTCATTGGCTGAGGGCTAAAGTTACTCCTCTCTTCATTGGCTGAGGGTTAAAGTTCCTCCTCTCCTCATTGGCTGAGTTGTAAAGTTCCTCCTCTCCTCATTGGCTGAAGATTAAAGTTACTCCTCTCCTCATTGGCTGATGGTTAAAGTTCCTCCTCTCCTCATTGGCTGAGGGCTAAAGTTACTCCTCTCTTCATTGGCTGAGGGTTAAAGTTCCTCCTCTCCTCATTGGCTGAGTTGTAAAGTTCCTCCTCTCCTCATTGGCTGAGGGTTAAAGTTCCTCCTCTCCTCATTGGTTGAGGGTTAAAGTTCCTCCTCTCATGATTGGCTGATGGTTAAAGTTCCTCCTCTCTTGATTGGCTGAGGGGTAAAGTTCCTCCTCTCTTTATTGGCTGAGGGGTAAAATTCTTCCTCTCTTGATTGGCTGAGGGGTAAAATTCCTCCTCTATTGATTGGCTGAGGGGTAAACTTCCTCCTCTCTTGATTAGCGGAAGATTAAAGTTCCTCCTCAATTGATTGGCTGAGAAGTAAAGTTCCTCCTCTCTTCATTGGCTGAGGGGTAAAATTCCTCTACTCTTGATTGGCTGAAGATTGAAGTTACTCCTCTCCACATTGGCTGAGGGTTAAAGTTCCTCCTCTCCTCATTGGTTGAGGGTTAAAGTTCCTCCTCTCTTGATTTGCTGAAGGCTAAAGTTCCTCCTCTCTTGATTGGCTGATGGTTAAAGTTCCTCCCCTCTTGACTGGCTGAGGGGTAAAGTTCGTCCTCTCTTGATTGGCTGAGGGGTAAAATTCCTCTTCTCTTGATTGGCTGAGGGGTAAAGTTCCTCCTCTCTTGATTGGCTGAAGATTAAAGTTCCTCCTCTCTTGATTGGCTGATGGTTAAAGTTCCTCCTCTATTGATTGGCTGAGGGGTAAAGTTCCTCCTCTCTTGATTGGCTGAAGATTAAAGTTACTCCTCTCCTCATTGGCTGAGGGTTAAAGTTCCTTCCTCTCCTCATTGGCTGAGGGTTAAAGTTACTCCTCTCTTCATTGGCTGAGGGTTAAAGTTCCTCCTCTCCTCATTGGCTGAGGGTTAAAGTTACTCCTCTCTTCATTGGCTGAGGGTTAAAGTTCCTCCTCTCATGATTGGCTGAGGGGTAAAGTTCCTCCTCTCTTGATTGGCTGAGGGGTAAAGTTCCTCATCTCTTGATTGGCTGATGTTTAAAGTTCCTCCTCTCTTGATTGGCTGAGGTGTAAAGTTCCTCCTCTTCTGATTAGCTGAAGGCTAAAGTTCCTCCTCTCTTGATTGGCTGAGGTGTAAAGTTCCTCCTCTCTTGATTGGCTGAGGGGTAAAGGTCCTCCTCTCTTAAATGGCTGAAGGCTTAAGTTCCTCCTCTCCTGATTGGCTGAGGGGTAAAGGTCCTCCTCTCTTGATTGGCTGAGGGGTAAAATTCCTCCTCTCCTCATTGGCTGAGGGTTAAAGTTCCTCCTCTCCTCATTGGTTGAGGGTTAAAGTTCCTCCTCTCTTGATTTGCTGAAGGCTAAAGTTCCTCCTCTCTTGATTGGCTGAAGATTGAAGTTACTCCTCTCCTCATTGGCTGAGGGTTAAAGTTCCTCCTCTCTTGATTGGCTGAGGGTTAAAGTTCCTCCTCTCTTGATTGGCTGAAGATTAAAGTTACTCCTCTCCTCATTGGCTGAGGGTTAAAGTTCCTCCTCTCCTCATTGGTTGAGGTTTAAAGTTCCTCCTCTCTTGATTGGCTGAGGGGTAAAGTTCCTCCTCTCTTGATTGGCTGATGGTTAAAGTTCCTCCTCTCTTGATTGGCTGAGGGGTAAAGTTCCTCCTCTCTTGATTGGCTGAGGGGTAAAGTTCCTCCTCTCTTGATTGGCTGAAGATTAAAGTTCCTCCTCTCTTGATTGGCTGATGGTTAAAGTTCCTCCTCTCTTGATTGGCTGAAGATTAAAGTTACTCCTCTCCTCATTGGCTGAGGGTTAAAGTTCCTCAACTCCTCATTGGCTGAGGGTTAAAGTTACTCCTCTCTTCATTGGCTGAGGGTTAAAGTTCCTCCTCTCCTCATTGGCTGAGGGTTAAAATTACTCCTCTCTTCATTGGCTGAGGGTTAAAGTTCCTCCTCTCTTGATTGGCTGAGAGTTAAAGTTCCTCCTCTCTTGATTGGCTGAGGGGTAAAGTTCCTCCTGTCTTGATTGGCTGAGGGGTAAAATTCCTCTGTTGATTGGCTGAGGGGTAAAGTTCCTCCTCTCTTTATTGGGTGATGGTAAAAGTTCCTCCTCTCTTGATTGGCTGAAGATTAAAGTTACTCCTCTCCTCATTGGCTGAGGGTTAAAGTTCCTCCTCTCCTCATTGGTTGAGGTTTAAAGTTCCTCCTCTCTTGATTTCCTGAAGGCTAAAGTTCCTCCTCTCTTGATTGGCTGAGGGGTAAAGTTCCTTCTCTCTTGATTGGCTGAGGGGTAAAGTTCCTTCTCTCTTGATTGGCTGAAGATTAAAGTTCCTCCTCTCTTGATTGGCTGATGGTTAAAGTTCCTCCTCTCTTGATTGGCTGAGGGTTAAAGTTCCTCCTCTCTTGATTGGCTGAAGATTAAAGTTACTCCTCTCCTCATTGGCTGAGGGTTAAAGTTCCTCCTCTCCTCATTGGTTGAGGTTTAAAGTTCCTCCTCTCTTGATTGGCTGAGGGGTAAAGTTCCTCCTCTCTTGATTGGCTGAAGGGTAAAATTCCTCCTCTCTTGATTGGCTCAGGGGTAAAGTTCCTCCTCTCTTGATTGGCTGAAGATGAAAGTTCCTCCTCTCTTGATTGGCTGATTGTTAAAGTTCCTCCTCTCTTGATTGGCTGAGGGGTAAAGTTCCTCCTCCCTTGATTGGCTGAAGATTAAAGTTACTCCTCTCCTCATCGAGTGAGGGTTAATGTTCCTCCTCTCCTCATTGGTTGAGGTTTAAAGTTCCTCCTCTCTTGATTGGCTGAGGGGTAAAGTTCCTCCTCTCTTGATTGGCTGATGGTTAAAGTTCCTCCTCTCTTGATTGGCTGAGGGGTAAAGTTCCTCCTCTCTTGATTGGCTGAGGGGTAAAATTTCTCCTCTCTTGATTGGCTGAGGGGTAAAGTTCCTCCTCTCTTGATTGGCTGAAGATTAAAGTTCCTCCTCTCTTGATTGGCTGATTTTTAAAGTTCCTCCTCTCTTGATTGGCTGAAGATTAAAGTTACTCCTCTCCTCATTGGCTGAGGGTTAAAGTTCCTCAACTCCTCATTGGCTGAGGGTTAAAGTTACTCCTCTCTTCATTGGCTGAGGGTTAAAGTTCCTCCTCTCCTCATTGACTGAGGGTTAAAATTACTCCTCTCTTCATTGGCTGAGGGTTAAAGTTCCTCCTCTCTTGATTGGCTGAGAGTTAAAGTTCCTCCTCTCTTGATTGGCTGAGGGGTAAAATTCCTCCTCTCTTGATTGGCTGAGGGGTAAAATTCTTCCTCTCTTGATTGGCTGAGGGGTAAAGTTCCTCCTCTCTTGATTGGCTGAAGATTAAAGTTCCTCCTCTCTTGATTGGCTGATGGTTAAAGTTCCTCCTCTCTTGATATGCTGAGGGGTAAAGTTCCTCCTCTCTTAATTGGCTGAAGATTAAAGTTACTCCTCTCCTCATTGGCTGAGGGTTAAAGTTCCTCCTCTCCTTATTGGCTGAGGGTTAAAGTTACTCCTCTCTTCATTTGCTGAGGGTTAAAGTTCCTCCTCTCCTCATTGGCTGAGGGTTAAAGTTACTCCTCTCTTCATTGGCTGAGGGTTAAAGTTCCTCCTCTCCTCATTGGCTGAGGGTTAAAGTTACTCCTCTCTTCATGGCTGAGGGTTAAAGTTCCTCCTCTCTTGATTGGCTGAGGGGTAAAGTTCCTCCTGTCTTGATCGGCTGAGGGGTAAAATCCCTCCTCTGTTGATTGGCTGGGGGATAAAGTTCTTCCTCTCTTGATTGGCTGATGGTTAAAGTTCCTCCTCTCTTGATTGGCTGATGGTTAAAGTTCCTCCTCTCTTGTTTGGCTGAGGGGTAAAGTTCCTCTTCTCTTGATTTGCTGATGGTTAAAGTTCCTCCTCTCTTGATTGGCTGAGGGGTAAAGTTCCTCCTCACTTGATTGGCTGAGGGTTAAAGTTCCTCCTCTCTTGATTGGCTGAAGATTAAAGTTCCTCCTCTCTTGATTGGCTGATGGTTAAAGTTCCTCCTCTCTTGATTGGCTGAGGGGTAAAGTTCCTCCTTTCTTGATTGGCTGAAGATTAAAGTTACTCCTCTCCTCAGTGGCTGAGGGTTAAAGTTCCTCCTCTCTTGATTGGCTGAAGATTAAAGTTACTCCTCTCCTCATTGGCTGATCGTTAAAGTTCCTCCTCTCCTCATTGGCTGAGGGTTAAAGTTACTTCTCTCTTCATTGGCTGAGGGTTAAAGTTCCTCCTCTCTTGATTAGCTGAGGGTTAAAGTTCCTCCTCTTTTGATTGGATGAGGGGTAAAATTCCTCCTCTCTTGATTGGCTGAGGGGTAAAGTTCCTCCTCTCTTGATTGGCTGAAGATTAAAGTTACTCCTCTCCTCATTGGCTGATGGTTAAAGTTCCTCCTCTCCTCATTGGCTGAGGGCTAAAGTTACTCCTCTCTTCATTGGCTGAGGGTTAAAGTTCCTCCTCTCCTCATTGGCTGAGTTGTAAAGTTCCTCCTCTCCTCATTGGCTGAGGGTTAAAGTTACTCCTCTCTTCATGGCTGAGGGTTAAAGTTCCTCCTCTCTTGATTGGCTGAGGGGTAAAGTTCCTCCTCTCTTGATTGGCTGAAGATTAAAGTTCCTCCTCTCTTGATTGGCTGATGGTTAAAGTTCCTCCTCTCTTGATTGGCTGAGGGGTAAAGTTCCTCCTCTCTTGATTGGCTGAGGGTTAAAGTTCCTCAACTCCTCATTTGCTGAGGGTTAAAGTTACTCCTCTCTTCATTGGCTGAGGGTTAAAGTTCCTCCTCTCCTCATTGGCTGAGGGTTAAAATTACTCCTCTCTTCATTGGCTGAGGGTTAAAGTTCCTCCTCTCTTGATTGGCTAAGGGGTAAAGTTCGTCCTCTCTTGATTGGCTGAGGGGTAAAATTCCTCCTCTCTTGATTGGCTGAGGGGTGAAGTTCCTCCTCTCTTGATTGGCTGATGGTTAAAGTTCCTCCTCTCTTGATTGGCAGAGGGGTAAAATTCCTCCTCTCTTGATTGGCTGAGGGGTAAAATTCTTCCTCTCTTGATTGGCTGAGGGGTAAAGTTCCTCCTCTCTTGATTGGCTGAAGATTAAAGTTCCTCCTCTCTTGATTGGCTGATGGTTAAAGTTCCTCCTCTCTTGATTGGCTGAGGGGTAAAGTTCCTCCTCTCTTAATTGGCTGAAGATTAAAGTTACTCCTCTCCTCATTGGCTGAGGGTTAAAGTTCCTCCTCTCCTCATTGGCTGAGGGTTAAAGTTACTCCTCTCTTCATTTGCTGAGGGTTAAAGTTCCTCCTCTCCTCATTGGCTGAGGGTTAAAGTTACTCCTCTCTTCATTGGCTGAGGGTTAAAGTTCCTCCTCTCCTCATTGGCTGAGGGTTAAAGTTACTCCTCTCTTCATGGCTGAGGGTTAAAGTTACTCCTCTCTTGATTGGCTGAGGGGTAAAGTTCCTCCTGTCTTGATCGGCTGAGGGGTAAAATCCCTCCTCTGTTGATTGGCTGGGGGATAAAGTTCCTCCTCTCTTGATTGGCTGATGGTTAAAGTTCCTCCTCTCTTGATTGGCTGATGGTTAAAGTTCCTCCTCTCTTGTTTGGCTGAGGGGTAAAGTTCCTCTTCTCTTGATTTGCTGATGGTTAAAGTTCCTCCTCTCTTGATTGGCTGATGGTTAAAGTTCCTCCTCTCTTGATTGGCTGAGGGGTAAAGTTCCTCCTCTCTTGATTGGCTGAGGGTTAAAGTTCCTCCTCTCTTGATTGGCTGATGGTTGAATTTCCTCCTCTCTTGATTGGCTGAGGGGTAAAGTTCCTCCTCTCTTGATTGGCTGAAGATTAAAGTTACTCCTCTCCTCATTGGCTGAGGGTTAAAGTTCCTCCTCTCTTGATTGGCTGAAGGTTAAAGTTACTCCTCTCCTCATTGGCTGAGCGTTAAAGTTCCTCCTCTCCTCATTGGCTGAGGGTTAAAGTTACTTCTCTCTTCATTGGCTGAGGGTTAAATTTCCTCCTCTCTTGATTAGCTGAGGGTTAAAGTTCCTCCTCTTTTGATTGGATGAGGGGTAAAATTCCTCCTCTCTTGATTGGCTGAGGGGTAAAGTTCCTCCTCTCTTGATTGGCTAAAGATTAAAGTTACTCCTCTTCTCATTGGCTGATGGTTAAAGTTCCTCCTCTCCTCATTGGCTGAGGGCTAAAGTTACTCCTCTCTTCATTGGCTGAGGGTTAAAGTTCCTCCTCTCCTCATTGGCTGAGTTGTAAAGTTCCTCCTCTCCTCATTGGCTGAGGGTTAAAGTTCCTCCTCTCTTGATTGGCTGAAGATTAAAGTTACTCCTCTCCTCATTGGCTGATGTTAAAGTTCCTCCTCTCCTCATTGGCTGAGGGCTAAAGTTACTCCTCTCTTCATTGGCTGAGGGTTAAAGTTCCTCCTCTCCTCATTGGCTGAGTTGTAAAGTTCCTCCTCTCCTCATTGGCTGAGGGTTAAAGTTCCTCCTCTCCTCATTGGTTGAGGGTTAAAGTTCCTCCTCTCTTGATTTGCTGAAGGCTAAAGTTCCTCCTCTCATGATTGGCTGATGGTTAAAGTTCCTCCTCTCTTGATTGGCTGAGGGGTAAAGTTCCTCCTCTCTTTATTGGCTGAGGGGTAAAATTCCTCCTCTCTTGATTGGCTGAGGGGTAAAATTCCTCCTCTATGGATTGGCTGAGGGGTAAACTTCCTCCTCTCTTGATTAGCGGAAGATTAAAGTTCCTCCTCAATTGATTGGCTGAGAAGTAAAGTTCCTCCTCTCTTCATTGGCTGAGGGGTAAAATTCCTCCTCTCTTGATTGGCTGAAGATTGAAGTTACTCCTCTCCACATTGGCTGAGGGTTAAAGTTCCTCCTCTCCTCATTGGTTGAGGGTTAAAGTTCCTCCTCTCTTGATTTGCTGAAGGCTAAAGTTCCTCCTCTCTTGATTGGCTGATGGTTAAAGTTCCTCCCCTCTTGATTGGCTGAGGGGTAAAGTTCGTCCTCTCTTGATTGGCTGAGGGGTAAAATTCCTCCTCTCTTGATTGGCTGAGGGGTAAAGTTCCTCCTCTCTTGATTGGCTGAAGATTAAAGTTCCTCCTCTCTTGATTGGCTGATGGTTAAAGTTCCTCCTCTATTGATTGGCTGAGGGGTAAAGTTCCTCCTCTCTTGATTGGCTGAAGATTAAAGTTACTCCTCTCCTCATTGGCTGAGGGTTAAAGTTCCTTCCTCTCCTCATTGGCTGAGGGTTAAAGTTACTCCTCTCTTCATTGGCTGAGGGTTAAAGTTCCTCCTCTCCTCATTGGCTGAGGGTTAAAGTTACTCCTCTCTTCATTGGCTGAGGGTTAAAGTTCCTCCTCTCATGATTGGCTGAGGGGTAAAGTTCCTCATCTCTTGATTGGCTGATGTTTAAAGTTCCTCCTCTCTTGATTGGCTGAGGTGTAAAGTTCCTCCTCTTCTGATTAGCTGAAGGCTAAAGTTCCTCCTCTCTTGATTGGCTGAGGTGTAAAGTTCCTCCTCTCTTGATTGGCTGAGGGGTAAAGGTCCTCCTCTCTTAAATGGCTGAAGGCTTAAGTTCCTCCTCTCCTGATTGGCTGAGGGGTAAAGGTCCTCCTCTCTTGATTGGCTGAGGGGTAAAATTCCTCCTCTCCTCATTGGCTGAGGGTTAAAGTTCCTCCTCTCCTCATTGGTTGAGGGTTAAAGTTCCTCCTCTCTTGATTTGCTGAAGGCTAAAGTTCCTCCTCTCTTGATTGGCTGAAGATTGAAGTTACTCCTCTCCTCATTGGCTGAGGGTTAAAGTTCCTCCTCTCCTCATTGGCTTAGGGTTAAAGTTACTCCTCTCTTCATTGGCTGAGGGTTAAAGTTCCTCCTCTCCTCATTGGCTGAGGGTTGAAGTTACTCCTCTCTTCAATGGCTGAGGGTTAAAGTTCCTCCTCTCTTGATTGGCTGAGGGGTAAAGTTACTCCTCTCTTGATTGGCTGAGGGGTAAAATTCCTCCTCTCTTGATTGGCTGAGGGGTAAAGTTCCTCCTCTCTTGATTTGCTGATGGTTAAAGTTCCTCCTCTCTTGATTGGCTGAGGGGTAAAGTTCCTCCTCTCTTGATTGGCTTAGGGGTAAAATTCCTCCTCTCTTGATTGGTTGAGGGTTAAAGTTCCTCCTCTCTCGATTGGCTGAAGATTAAAGTTCCTCCTCTCTTGATTGGCTGATGGTTAAAGTTCTTCCTCTCTTGAACGGCTGAGGGGTAAAGTTCCTCGTCTCTTGATTGGCTGAAGATTAAAGTTACTCCTCTCCTCATTGGCTGAGGGTTAAAGTTCCTCCTATTCTCATTGGCTGAGGGTTAAAGTTACTCCTCTCTTCATTGGCTGAGGGTAAAAGTTCCTCCTCTCCTCATTGGCTGAGGGTTAAAGTTACTCCTCCCTTCATTGGCTGAGGGTTAAAGTTCCTCCTCTCTTGATTGGCTGAGGGGTAAAATTCCTCCTCTCTTGATTGGCTGAGGGGTAAAGTTCCTCCTCTCTTGATTGGCTGATGGTGAAAGTTCCTCCTCTCTTGATTGGCTGATGGTTAAAGTTCCTCCTCTCTTGATTGGCTGAAGATTAAAGTTACTCCTCTCCTCATTGGCTGAGGGTTAAAGTTCCTCCTCTCCTCATTGGCTGAGGGGTAAAGGTCCTCCTCTCCTCATTAGCAGAGGGTTAAAGTTCCTCCTCTCTTCATTGGCTGAGGGTTAAAGTTCCTCCTCTCTTCATTGGCTGAGGGTTAAAGTTCCTCCTCTCCTCATTAGCTGAGGGTTAAAGTTCCTCCTCTCCTGATTGGTTGAGGGGTAAAGGTCCTCCTCTCTTGATTGGCTGAATGCTTAAGTTCCTCCTCTCCTGATTGGCTGAGGGGTAAAGGTCCTCCTCTCTTGATTGGCTGAGGGGTAAAGGTCCTCCTCTCCTCATTAGCAGAGGGTTAAAGTTCCTCCTCTCTTCATTGGCTGAGGGTTAAAGTTCCTCCTCTCTTCATTGGCTGAGGGTTAAAGTTCCTCCTCTCCTCATTGGCTGAGGGTTAAAGTTACTCCTCTCTTCATGGCTGAGGGTTAAAGTTACTCCTCTCTTGATTGGCTGAGGGGTAAAGTTCCTCCTGTCTTGATCGGCTGAGGGGTAAAATCCCTCCTCTGTTGATTGGCTGGGGGATAAAGTTCCTCCTCTCTTGATTGGCTGATGGTTAAAGTTCCTCCTCTCTTGATTGGCTGATGGTTAAAGTTCCTCCTCTCTTATTTGGCTGAGGGGTAAAGTTCCTCTTCTCTTGATTTGCTGATGGTTAAAGTTCCTCCTCTCTTGATTGGCTGATGGTTAAAGTTCCTCCTCTCTTGATTGGCTGAGGGGTAAAGTTCCTCCTCTCTTGATTGGCTGAGGGTTAAAGTTCCTCCTCTCTTGATTGGCTGAAGATTAAAGTTCCTCCTCTCTTGATTGGCTGATGGTTAAATTTCCTCCTCTCTTGATTGGCTGAGGGGTAAAGTTCCTCCTCTCTTGATTGGCTGAAGATTAAAGTTACTCCTCTCCTCATTGGCTGAGGGTTAAAGTTCCTCCTCTCTTGATTGGCTGAAGATTAAAGTTACTCCTCTCCTCATTGGCTGAGCGTTAAAGTTCCTCCTCTCCTCATTGGCTGAGGGTTAAAGTTACTTCTCTCTTCATTGGCTGAGGGTTAAATTTCCTCCTCTCTTGATTAGCTGAGGGTTAAAGTTCCTCCTCTTTTGATTGGATGAGGGGTAAAATTCCTCCTCTCTTGATTGGCTGAGGGGTAAAGTTCCTCCTCTCTTGATTGGCTGAAGATTAAAGTTACTCCTCTTCTCATTGGCTGATGGTTAAAGTTCCTCCTCTCCTCATTGGCTGAGGGCTAAAGTTACTCCTCTCTTCATTGGCTGAGGGTTAAAGTTCCTCCTCTCCTAATTGGCTGAGTTGTAAAGTTCCTCCTCTCCTCATTGGCTGAGGGTTAAAGTTCCTCCTCTCTTGATTGGCTGAAGATTAAAGTTACTCCTCTCCTCATTGGCTGATGGTTAAAGTTCCTCCTCTCCTCATTGGCTGAGGGCTAAAGTTACTCCTCTCTTCATTGGCTGAGGGTTAAAGTTCCTCCTCTCCTCATTGGCTGAGTTGTAAAGTTCCTCCTCTCCTCATTGGCTGAGGGTTAAAGTTCCTCCTCTCCTCATTGGTTGAGGGTTAAAGTTCCTCCTCTCTTGATTTGCTGAAGGCTAAAGTTCCTCCTCTCATGATTGGCTGATGGTTAAAGTTCCTCCTCTCTTGATTGGCTGAGGGGTAAAGTTCCTCCTCTCTTTATTGGCTGAGGGGTAAAATTCCTCCTCTCTTGATTGGCTGAGGGGTAAAATTCCTCCTCTATTGATTGGCTGAGGGGTAAACTTCCTCCTCTCTTGATTAGCGGAAGATTAAAGTTCCTCCTCAATTGATTGGCTGAGAAGTAAAGTTCCTCCTCTCTTCATTGGCTGAGGGGTAAAATTCCTCCTCTCTTGATTGGCTGAAGATTGAAGTTACTCCTCTCCACATTGGCTGAGGGTTAAAGTTCCTCCTCTCCTCATTGGTTGAGGGTTAAAGTTCCTCCTCTCTTGATTTGCTGAAGGCTAAAGTTCCTCCTCTCTTGATTGGCTGATGGTTAAAGTTCCTCCCCTCTTGATTGGCTGAGGGGTAAAGTTCGTCCTCTCTTGATTGGCTGAGGGGTAAAATTCCTCCTCTCTTGATTGGCTGAGGGGTAAAGTTCCTCCTCTCTTGATTGGCTGAAGATTAAAGTTCCTCCTCTCTTGATTGGCTGATGGTTAAAGTTCCTCCTCTATTGATTGGCTGAGGGGTAAAGTTCCTCCTCTCTTGATTGGCTGAAGATTAAAGTTACTCCTCTCCTCATTGGCTGAGGGTTAAAGTTCCTTCCTCTCCTCATTGGCTGAGGGTTAAAGTTACTCCTCTCTTCATTGGCTGAGGGTTAAAGTTCCTCCTCTCTTCATTGGCTGAGGGTTAAAGTTCCTCCTCTCATGATTGGCTGAGGGGTAAAGTTCCTCCTCTCTTGATTGGCTGAGGGGTAAAGTTCCTCATCTCTTGATTGGCTGATGTTTAAAGTTCCTCCTCTCTTGATTGGCTGAGGTGTAAAGTTCCTCCTCTTCTGATTAGCTGAAGGCTAAAGTTCCTCCTCTCTTGATTGGCTGAGGTGTAAAGTTCCTCCTCTCTTGATTGGCTGAGGGGTAAAGGTCCTCCTCTCTTAAATGGCTGAAGGCTTAAGTTCCTCCTCTCCTGATTGGCTGAGGGGTAAAGGTCCTCCTCTCTTGATTGGCTGAGGGGTAAAATTCCTCCTCTCCTCATTGGCTGAGGGTTAAAGTTCCTCCTCTCCTCATTGGTTGAGGGTTAAAGTTCCTCCTCTCTTGATTTGCTGAAGGCTAAAGTTCCTCCTCTCTTGATTGGCTGAAGATTGAAGTTACTCCTCTCCTCATTGGCTGAGGGTTAAAGTTCCTCCTCTCCTCATTGGCTGAGGGTTAAAGTTACTCCTCTCTTCATTGGCTGAGGGTTAAAGTTCCTCCTCTCCTCATTGGCTGAGGGTTGAAGTTACTCCTCTCTTCAATGGCTGAGGGTTAAAGTTCCTCCTCTCTTGATTGGCTGAGGGGTAAAGTTACTCCTCTCTTGATTGGCTGAGGGGTAAAATTCCTCCTCTCTTGATTGGCTGAGGGGTAAAGTTCCTCCTCTCTTGATTGGCTGATGGTTAAAGTTCCTCCTCTCTTGATTGGCTGAGGGGTAAAGTTCCTCCTCTCTTGATTGGCTTAGGGGTAAAATTCCTCCTCTCTTGATTGGTTGAGGGTTAAAGTTCCTCCTCTCTCGATTGGCTGAAGATTAAAGTTCCTCCTCTCTTGATTGTCTGATGGTTAAAGTTCTTCCTCTCTTGAACGGCTGAGGGGTAGAGTTCCTTGTCTCTTGATTGGCTGAAGATTAAAGTTACTCCTCTCCTCATTGGCTGAGGGTTAAAGTTCCTCCTATTCTCATTGGCTGAGGGTTAAAGTTACTCCTCTCTTCATTGGCTGAGGGTAAAAGTTCCTCCTCTCCTCATTGGCTGAGGGTTAAAGTTACTCCTCCCTTCATTGGCTGAGGGTTAAAGTTCCTCCTCTCTTGATTGGCTGAGGGGTAAAATTCCTCCTCTCTTGATTGGCTGAGGGGTAAAGTTCCTCCTCTCTTGATTGGCTGAGGGGTAAAGGTCCTCCTCTCTTAATTGGCTGAAGGCTTAAGTTCCTCCTCTCCTGATTGGCTGAGGGGTAAAGGTCCTCCTCTCTTTATTGGCTGAAGATTAAAGTTACTCCTCTCCTCATTGGCTGAGGGTTAAAGTTCCTCCTCTCCTCATTGGCTGAGGGGTAAAGGTCCTCCTCTCCTCATTAGCAGAGGGTTAAAGTTCCTCCTCTCTTCATTGGCTGAGGGTTAAAGTTCCTCCTCTCTTCATTGGCTGAGGGGTAAAGTTCCTCCTCTCCTCATTAGCTGAGGGTTAAAGTTCCTCCTCTCCTGATTGGTTGAGGGGTAAAGGTCCTCCTCTCTTGATTGGCTGAATGCTTAAGTTCCTCCTCTCCTGATTGGCTGAGGGGTAAAGGTCCTCCTCTCTTGATTGGCTGATGGTTAAAGTTCCTCCTCTCCTCATTGGCTGAGGGTTAAAGTACTCCTCTCCTGATTGGCTGAAGGCTAAAGTTCCTCCTCTCATCATTGGCGGAGGGTTAAAGTTCCTCCTCTCTTGAATTGCTGAGGGGTAAAGTTCCTCCTCTCCTGATTTCCTGAAGGCTAAAGTTCCTCCTCTCTTGATTGGCTGAGGGTTAAAGTTCCTCCTCTCTTGATTGGCTGAGGGGTAAAGTTCCTCCTCTCTTGATTGGCTGAGGGGTAAAATTCCTCCTCTATTGATTGGCTGAGGGGTAAAGTTCCTCCTCTCTTGATTAGCTGAAGATTAAAGTTCCTCCTCTCTTGATTGGCTGATGGTTAAAGTTCCTCCTCTCTTGATTGGCTGAGGTGTAAATTTCCTCCTCTCTTGATTGGCTGAAGATTAAAGTTACTCCTCTCCTCATTGGCTGAGGGTTAAAGTTCCTCCTCTCCTCATTGGCTGAGGGTTAAAGTTCCTCCTCTCTTGATTGGCTGAGGGGTAAAGTTCCTCCTCTCTTGATTGGCTGAGGGGTACAATTCCTCCTCTCTTGATTGGCTGAGGGGTAAAGTTCCTCCCTTCTTGATTGGCTGATGGTTAAAGTTCCTCCTCTCTTGATTGGCTGATGGTTAAAGTTCCTCCTCTCTTGATTGGCTGAGGGGTAAAGTTCCTCCTCTCTTGATTGGCTGAAGATTAAAGTTACTCCTCTCCTCATTGGCTGAAGGTTAAAGTTCCTCCTCTCCTCATTGACTGATTGTTAAAGTTCCTCCTCTCCTCATTGGCTGAAGGTTAAAGTTCCTCGTCTCCTCATTGACTGAGGGTTAAAGTTCCTCCTCTCCTCATTGGCTGAGGGTTAAACTTCCTCCTCTCCTCATTGGCTGAGGGTAAAAGTTCTTCCTCTCCTCATTGGCTGAGGGTTAAACTTCCTCCTCTGTTGATTGGCTGAGGTGTAAAGTTCCTCCTCTCCTGATTGGCTGAGGGGTAAAGGTCCTCCTCTCTTGATTGGCTGAAGGCTTAAGTTCCTCCTCTCCTGATTGGCTGAGGGGTAAAGGTCCTCCTCTCTTGATTGGCTGATGGTTAAAGTTCCTCCTCTCCTCATTGGCTGAGGGTTAAAGTACTCCTCTCCTGATTGGCTGAAGGCTAAAGTTCCTCCTCTCATCATTGGCGGAGGGTTAAAGTTCCTCCTCTCTTGATTTGCTGAGGGGTAAAGTTCCTCCTCTCCTGATTTCCTGAAGGCTAAAGTTCCTCCTCTCTTGATTGGCTGAGGGTTAAAGTTCCTCCTCTCCTCATTGGCTGAGGGTTAAAGTTCCTCCTCTCTTGATTGGCTGAGGGGTAAAGTTCCTCCTCTCTTGATTGGCTGAGGGGTACAATTCCTCCTCTCTTGATTGGCTGAGGGGTAAAGTTCCTCCCTTCTTGATTGGCTGATGGTTAAAGTTCCTCCTCTCTTGATTGGCTGATGGTTAAAGTTCCTCCTCTCTTGATTGGCTGAGGGGTAAAGGTCCTCCTCTCTTAAATGGCTGAAGGCTTAAGTTCCTCCTCTCCTGATTGGCTGAGGGGTAAAGGTCCTCCTCTCTTGATTGGCTGAGGGGTAAAATTCCTCCTCTCCTCATTGGCTGAGGGTTAAAGTTCCTCCTCTCCTCATTGGTTGAGGGTTAAAGTTCCTCCTTTCTTGATTTGCTGAAGGCTAAAGTTCCTCCTCTCTTGATTGGCTGAAGATTGAAGTTACTCCTCTCCTCATTGGCTGAGGGTTAAAGTTCCTCCTCTCTTGATTGGCTGAGGGTTAAAGTTCCTCCTCTCTTGATTGGCTGAAGATTAAAGTTACTCCTCTCCTCATTGGCTGAGGGTTAAAGTTCCTCCTCTCCTCATTGGTTGAGGTTTAAAGTTCCTCCTCTCTTGATTGGCTGAGGGGTAAAGTTCCTCCTCTCTTGATTGGCTGATGGTTAAAGTTCCTCCTCTCTTGATTGGCTGAGGGGTAAAGTTCCTCCTCTCTTGATTGGCTGAGGGGTAAAATTTCTCCTCTCTTGATTGGCTGAGGGGTAAAGTTCCTCCTCTCTTGATTGGCTGAAGATTAAAGTTCCTCCTCTCTTGATTGGCTGATGGTTAAAGTTCCTCCTCTCTTGATTGGCTGAAGATTAAAGTTACTCCTCTCCTCATTGGCTGAGGGTTAAAGTTCCTCAACTCCTCATTGGCTGAGGGTTAAAGTTACTCCTCTCTTCATTGGCTGAGGGTTAAAGTTCCTCCTCTCCTCATTGGCTGAGGGTTAAAATTACTCCTCTCTTCATTGGCTGAGGGTTAAAGTTCCTCCTCTCTTGATTGGCTGAGAGTTAAAGTTCCTCCTCTCTTGATTGGCTGAGGGGTAAAGTTCCTCCTGTCTTGATTGGCTGAGGGGTAAAATTCCTCTGTTGATTGGCTGAGGGGTAAAGTTCCTCCTCTCTTTATTGGGTGATGGTAAAAGTTCCTCCTCTCTTGATTGGCTGAAGATTAAAGTTACTCCTCTCCTCATTGGCTGAGGGTTAAAGTTCCTCCTCTCCTCATTGGTTGAGGTTTAAAGTTCCTCCTCTCTTGATTTCCTGAAGGCTAAAGTTCCTCCTCTCTTGATTGGCTGAGGGGTAAAGTTCCTTCTCTCTTGATTGGCTGAGGGGTAAAGTTCCTTCTCTCTTGATTGGCTGAAGATTAAAGTTCCTCCTCTCTTGATTGGCTGATGGTTTAAGTTCCTCCTCTCTTGATTGGCTGAGGGTTAAAGTTCCTCCTCTCTTGATTGGCTGAAGATTAAAGTTACTCCTCTCCTCATTGGCTGAGGGTTAAAGTTCCTCCTCTCCTCATTGGTTGAGGTTTAAAGTTCCTCCTCTCTTGATTGGCTGAGGGGTAAAGTTCCTCCTCTCTTGATTGGCTGAAGGGTAAAATTCCTCCTCTCTTGATTGGCTCAGGGGTAAAGTTCCTCCTCTCTTGATTGGCTGAAGATTAAAGTTCCTCCTCTCTTGATTGGCTGATTGTTAAAGTTCCTCCTCTCTTGATTGGCTGAGGGGTAAAGTTCCTCCTCCCTTGATTGGCTGAAGATTAAAGTTACTCCTCTCCTCATCGAGTGAGGGTTAATGTTCCTCCTCTCCTCATTGGTTGAGGTTTAAAGTTCCTCCTCTCTTGATTGGCTGAGGGGTAAAGTTCCTCCTCTCTTGATTGGCTGATGGTTAAAGTTCCTCCTCTCTTGATTGGCTGAGGGGTAAAGTTCCTCCTCTCTTGATTGGCTGAGGGGTAAAATTTCTCCTCTCTTGATTGGCTGAGGGGTAAAGTTCCTCCTCTCTTGATTGGCTGAAGATTAAAGTTCCTCCTCTCTTGATTGGCTGATGGTTAAAGTTCCTCCTCTCTTGATTGGCTGAAGATTAAAGTTACTCCTCTCCTCATTGGCTGAGGGTTAAAGTTCCTCAACTCCTCATTGTCTGAGGGTTAAAGTTACTCCTCTCTTCATTGGCTGAGGGTTAAAGTTCCTCCTCTCCTCATTGGCTGAGGGTTAAAATTACTCCTCTCTTCATTGGCTGAGGGTTAAAGTTCCTCCTCTCTTGATTGGCTGAGAGTTAAAGTTCCTCCTCTCTTGATTGGCTGAGGGGTAAAATTCCTCCTCTCTTGATTGGCTGAGGGGTAAAATTCTTCCTCTCTTGATTGGCTGAGGGGTAAAGTTCCTCCTCTCTTGATTGGCTGAAGATTAAAGTTCCTCCTCTCTCGATTGGCTGATGGTTAAAGTTCCTCCTCTCTTGATTGGCTGAGGGGTAAAGTTCCTCCTCTCTTAATTGGCTGAAGATTAAAGTTACTCCTCTCCTCATTGGCTGAGGGTTAAAGTTCCTCCTCTCCTTATTGGCTGAGGGTTAAAGTTACTCCTCTCTTCATTTGCTGAGGGTTAAAGTTCCTCCTCTCCTCATTGGCTGAGGGTTAAAGTTACTCCTCTCTTCATTGGCTGAGGGTTAAAGTTCCTCCTCTCCTCATTGGCTGAGGGTTAAAGTTACTCCTCTCTTCATGGCTGAGGGTTAAAGTTCCTCCTCTCTTGATTGGCTGAGGGGTAAAGTTCCTCCTGTCTTGATCGGCTGAGGGGTAAAATCCCTCCTCTGTTGATTGGCTGGGGGATAAAGTTCTTCCTCTCTTGATTGGCTGATGGTTAAAGTTCCTCCTCTCTTGATTGGCTGATGGTTAAAGTTCCTCCTCTCTTGTTTGGCTGAGGGGTAAAGTTCCTCTTCTCTTGATTTGCTGATGGTTAAAGTTCCTCCTCTCTTGATTGGCTGAGGGGTAAAGTTCCTCCTCACTTGATTGGCTGAGGGTTAAAGTTCCTCCTCTCTTGATTGGCTGAAGATTAAAGTTCCTCCTCTCTTGATTGGCTGATGGTTAAAGTTCCTCCTCTCTTGATTGGCTGAGGGGTAAAGTTCCTCCTCTCTTGATTGGCTGAAGATTAAAGTTACTCCTCTCCTCATTGGCTGAGGGTTAAAGTTCCTCCTCTCTTGATTGGCTGAAGATTAAAGTTACTCCTCTCCTCATTGGCTGATCGTTAAAGTTCCTCCTCTCCTCATTGGCTGAGGGTTAAAGTTACTTCTCTCTTCATTGGCTGAGGGTTAAAGTTCCTCCTCTCTTGATTAGCTGAGGGTTAAAGTTCCTCCTCTTTTGATTGGATGAAGATTAAAGTTCCTCCTCTCTTGATTGGCTGAAGATTAAAGTTACTCCTCTCCTCATTGGCTGATGGTTAAAGTTCCTCCTCTCCTCATTGGCTGAGGGCTAAAGTTACTCCTCTCTTCATTGGCTGAGGGTTAAAGTTCCTCCTCTCCTCATTGACTGAGTTGTAAAGTTCCTCCTCTCCTCATTGGCTGAGGGTTAAAGTTACTCCTCTCTTCATGGCTGAGGGTTAAAGTTCCTCCTCTCTTGATTGGCTGAGGGGTAAAGTTCCTCCTCTCTTGATTGGCTGAAGATTAAAGTTCCTCCTCTCTTGATTGGCTGATGGTTAAAGTTCCTCCTCTCTTGATTGGCTGAGGGGTAAAGTTCCTCCTCTCTTGATTGGCTGAGGGTTAAAGTTCCTCAACTCCTCATTGGCTGAGGGTTAAAGTTACTCCTCTCTTCATTGGCTGAGGGTTAAAGTTCCTCCTCTCCTCATTGGCTGAGGGTTAAAATTACTCCTCTCTTCATTGGCTGAGGGTTAAAGTTCCTCCTCTCTTGATTGGCTAAGGGGTAAAGTTCCTCCTCTCTTGATTGGCTGAGGGGTAAAATTCCTCCTCTCTTGATTGGTTGAGGGGTGAAGTTCCTCCTCTCTTGATTGGCTGATGGTTAAAGTTCCTCCTCTCTTGATTGGCAGAGGGGTAAAATTCCTCCTCTCTTGATTGGCTGAGGGGTAAAATTCCTCCTCTCTTGATTGGCTGAGGGTTAAAGTTACTCCTCTCTTCATTGGCTGAGGGTTAAAGTTCCTCCTCTCCTCATTGGCTGAGGGTTAAAGTTACTCCTCTCCTCATTGGCTGAGGGTTAAAGTTACTCCTCTCTTCATTTGCTGAGGGTTAAAGTTCCTCCTCTCCTCATTGGCTGAGGGTTAAAGTTACTCCTCTCTTCATTGGCTGAGGGTTAAAGTTCCTCCTCTCCTCATTGGCTGAGGGTTAAAGTTACTCCTCTCTTCATGGCTGAGGGTTAAAGTTACTCCTCTCTTGATTGGCTGAGGGGTAAAGTTCCTCCTGTCTTGATCGGCTGAGGGGTAAAATCCCTCCTCTGTTGATTGGCTGGGGGATAAAGTTCCTCCTCTCTTGATTGGCTGATGGTTAAAGTTCCTCCTCTCTTGATTGGCTGATGGTTAAAGTTCCTCCTCTCTTGATTGGCTGAGGGGTAAAGTTCCTCCTCTCTTGATTGGCTGAGGGTTAAAGTTCCTCCTCTCTTGATTGGCTGATGGTTAAATTTCCTCCTCCCTTGATTGGCTGAGGGGTAAAGTTCCTCCTCTCTTCATTGGCTGAAGATTAAAGTTCCTCCTCTCTTGATTGGCTGATGGTTAAAGTTCCTCCTCTCTTGATTGGCTGAAGATTAAAGTTACTCCTCTCCTCATTGGCTGAGGGTTAAAGTTCCTCAACTCCTCATTGGCTGAGGGTTAAAGTTACTCCTCTCTTCATTGGCTGAGGGTTAAAGTTCCTCCTCTCCTCATTGGCTGAGGGTTAAAATTACTCCTCTCTTCATTGGCTGAGGGTTAAAGTTCCTCCTCTCTTGATTGGCTGAGAGTTAAAGTTCCTCCTCTCTTGATTGGCTGAGGGGTAAAATTCCTCCTCTCTTGATTGGCTGAGGGGTAAAATTCTTCCTCTCTTGATTGGCTGAGGGGTAAAGTTCCTCCTCTCTTGATTGGCTGAAGATTAAAGTTCCTCCTCTCTCGATTGGCTGATGGTTAAAGTTCCTCCTCTCTTGATTGGCTGAGGGGTAAAGTTCCTCCTCTCTTAATTGGCTGAAGATTAAAGTTACTCCTCTCCTCATTGGCTGAGGGTTAAAGTTCCTCCTCTCCTTATTGGCTGAGGGTTAAAGTTACTCCTCTCTTCATTTGCTGAGGGTTAAAGTTCCTCCTCTCCTCATTGGCTGAGGGTTAAAGTTACTCCTCTCTTCATTGGCTGAGGGTTAAAGTTCCTCCTCTCCTCATTGGCTGAGGGTTAAAGTTACTCCTCTCTTCATGGCTGAGGGTTAAAGTTCCTCCTCTCTTGATTGGCTGAGGGGTAAAGTTCCTCCTGTCTTGATCGGCTGAGGGGTAAAATCCCTCCTCTGTTGATTGGCTGGGGGATAAAGTTCTTCCTCTCTTGATTGGCTGATGGTTAAAGTTCCTCCTCTCTTGATTGGCTGATGGTTAAAGTTCCTCCTCTCTTGTTTGGCTGAGGGGTAAAGTTCCTCTTCTCTTGATTTGCTGATGGTTAAAGTTCCTCCTCTCTTGATTGGCTGAGGGGTAAAGTTCCTCCTCACTTGATTGGCTGAGGGTTAAAGTTCCTCCTCTCTTGATTGGCTGAAGATTAAAGTTCCTCCTCTCTTGATTGGCTGATGGTTAAAGTTCCTCCTCTCTTGATTGGCTGAGGGGTAAAGTTCCTCCTCTCTTGATTGGCTGAAGATTAAAGTTACTCCTCTCCTCATTGGCTGAGGGTTAAAGTTCCTCCTCTCTTGATTGGCTGAAGATTAAAGTTACTCCTCTCCTCATTGGCTGATCGTTAAAGTTCCTCCTCTCCTCATTGGCTGAGGGTTAAAGTTACTTCTCTCTTCATTGGCTGAGGGTTAAAGTTCCTCCTCTCTTGATTAGCTGAGGGTTAAAGTTCCTCCTCTTTTGATTGGATGAAGATTAAAGTTCCTCCTCTCTTGATTGGCTGAAGATTAAAGTTACTCCTCTCCTCATT
Organism: Cyprinodon diabolis; assembly: GCA_030533445.1. NCBI lineage: Eukaryota > Metazoa > Chordata > Actinopteri > Cyprinodontiformes > Cyprinodontidae > Cyprinodon > Cyprinodon diabolis. The sequence goes on along the minus strand of JARPUW010000070.1, from coordinate 20,759 downwards.
GGCTGATGGTTAAAGTTCCTCCTCTCCTCATTGGCTGAGGGCTAAAGTTACTCCTCTCTTCATTGGCTGAGGGTTAAAGTTCCTCCTCTCCTCATTGGCTGAGTTGTAAAGTTCCTCCTCTCCTCATTGGCTGAGGGTTAAAGTTACTCCTCTCTTCATGGCTGAGGGTTAAAGTTCCTCCTCTCTTGATTGGCTGAGGGGTAAAGTTCCTCCTCTCTTGATTGGCTGAAGATTAAAGTTCCTCCTCTCTTGATTGGCTGATGGTTAAAGTTCCTCCTCTCTTGATTGGCTGAGGGGTAAAGTTCCTCCTCTCTTGATTGGCTGAGGGTTAAAGTTCCTCAACTCCTCATTGGCTGAGGGTTAAAGTTACTCCTCTCTTCATTGGCTGAGGGTTAAAGTTCCTCCTCTCCTCATTGGCTGAGGGTTAAAATTACTCCTCTCTTCATTGGCTGAGGGTTAAAGTTCCTCCTCTCTTGATTGGCTAAGGGGTAAAGTTCCTCCTCTCTTGATTGGCTGAGGGGTAAAATTCCTCCTCTCTTGATTGGCTGAGGGGTGAAGTTCCTCCTCTCTTGATTGGCTGATGGTTAAAGTTCCTCCTCTCTTGATTGGCAGAGGGGTAAAATTCCTCCTCTCTTGATTGGCTGAGGGGTAAAATTCCTCCTCTCTTGATTGGCTGAGGGTTAAAGTTACTCCTCTCTTCATTGGCTGAGGGTTAAAGTTCCTCCTCTCCTCATTGGCTGAGGGTTAAAGTTACTCCTCTCCTCATTGGCTGAGGATTAAAGTTACTCCTCTCTTCATTTGCTGAGGGTTAAAGTTCCTCCTCTCCTCATTGGCTGAGGGTTAAAGTTACTCCTCTCTTCATTGGCTGAGGGTTAAAGTTCCTCCTCTCCTCATTGGCTGAGGGTTAAAGTTACTCCTCTCTTCATGGCTGAGGGTTAAAGTTACTCCTCTCTTGATTGGCTGAGGGGTAAAGTTCCTCCTGTCTTGATCGGCTGAGGGGTAAAATCCCTCCTCTGTTGATTGGCTGGGGGATAAAGTTCCTCCTCTCTTGATTGGCTGATGGTTAAAGTTCCTCCTCTCTTGATTGGCTGATGGTTAAAGTTCCTCCTCTCTTGTTTGGCTGAGGGGTAAAGTTCCTCTTCTCTTGATTTGCTGATGGTTAAAGTTCCTCCTCTCTTGATTGGCTGATGGTTAAAGTTCCTCCTCTCTTGATTGGCTGAGGGGTAAAGTTCCTCCTCTCTTGATTGGCTGAGGGTTAAAGTTCCTCCTCTCTTGATTGGCTGATGGTTAAATTTCCTCCTCTCTTGATTGGCTGAGGGGTAAAGTTCCTCCTCTCTTGATTGGCTGAAGATTAAAGTTACTCCTCTCCTCATTGGCTGAGGGTTAAAGTTCCTCCTCTCTTGATTGGCTGAAGATTAAAGTTACTCCTCTCCTCATTGGCTGAGGGTTAAAGTTACTTCTCTCTTCATTGGCTGAGGGTTAAATTTCCTCCTCTCTTGATTAGCTGAGGGTTAAAGTTCCTCCTCTTTTGATTGGATGAGGGGTAAAATTCCTCCTCTCTTGATTGGCTGAGGGGTAAAGTTCCTCCTCTCTTGATTGGCTGAAGATTAAAGTTACTCCTCTTCTCATTGGCTGATGGTTAAAGTTCCTCCTCTCCTCATTGGCTGAGGGCTAAAGTTACTCCTCTCTTCATTGGCTGAGGGTTAAAGTTCCTCCTCTCCTCATTGGCTGAGTTGTAAAGTTCCTCCTCTCCTCATTGGCTGAGGGTTAAAGTTCCTCCTCTCTTGATTGGCTGAAGATTAAAGTTACTCCTCTCCTCATTGGCTGATGGTTAAAGTTCCTCCTCTCCTCATTGGCTGAGGGCTAAAGTTACTCCTCTCTTCATTGGCTGAGGGTTAAAGTTCCTCCTCTCCTCATTGGCTGAGTTGTAAAGTTCCTCCTCTCCTCATTGGCTGAGGGTTAAAGTTCCTCCTCTCCTCATTGGTTGAGGGTTAAAGTTCCTCCTCTCTTGATTTGCTGAAGGCTAAAGTTCCTCCTCTCATGATTGGCTGATGGTTAAAGTTCCTCCTCTCTTGATTGGCTGAGGGTTAAAGTTCCTCCTCTCTTTATTGGCTGAGGGGTAAAATTCCTCCTCTCTTGATTGGCTGAGGGGTAAAATTCCTACTCTCTTGATTGGCTGAAGATTGAAGTTACTCCTCTCCACATTGGCTGAGGGTTAAAGTTCCTCCTCTCCTCATTGGTTGAGGGTTAAAGTTCCTCCTCTCTTGATTTGCTGAAGGCTAAAGTTCCTCCTCTCTTGATTGGCTGATGGTTAAAGTTCCTCCCCTCTTGATTGGCTGAGGGGTAAAGTTCGTCCTCTCTTGATTGGCTGAGGGGTAAAATTCCTCCTCTCTTGATTGGCTGAGGGGTAAAGTTCCTCCTCTCTTGATTGGCTGAAGATTAAAGTTCCTCCTCTCTTGATTGGCTGATGGTTAAAGTTCCTCCTCTATTGATTGGCTGAGGGGTAAAGTTCCTCCTCTCTTGATTGGCTGAAGATTAAAGTTACTCCTCTCCTCATTGGCTGAGGGTTAAAGTTCCTTCCTCTCCTCATTGGCTGAGGGTTAAAGTTACTCCTCTCTTCATTGGCTGAGGGTTAAAGTTCCTCCTCTCCTCATTGGCTGAGGGTTAAAGTTACTCCTCTCTTTATTGGCTGAGGGTTAAAGTTCCTCCTCTCATGATTGGCTGAGGGGTAAAGTTCCTCCTCTCTTGATTGGCTGAGGGGTAAAGTTCCTCATCTCTTGATTGGCTGATGTTTAAAGTTCCTCCTCTCTTGATTGGCTGAGGTGTAAAGTTCCTCCTCTTCTGATTAGCTGAAGGCTAAAGTTCCTCCTCTCTTGATTGGCTGAGGTGTAAAGTTCCTCCTCTCTTGATTAGCTGAGGGGTAAAGGTCCTCCTCTCTTAAATGGCTGAAGGCTTAAGTTCCTCCTCTCCTGATTGGCTGAGGGGTAAAGGTCCTCCTCTCTTGATTGGCTGAGGGGTAAAATTCCTCCTCTCCTCATTGGCTGAGGGTTAAAGTTCCTCCTCTCCTCATTGGTTGAGGGTTAAAGTTCCTCCTCTCTTGATTTGCTGAAGGCTAAAGTTCCTCCTCTCTTGATTGGCTGAAGATTGAAGTTACTCCTCTCTTGATTGGCTGAGGGGTAAAATTCCTCCTCTCTTGATTGGCTCAGGGGTAAAGTTCCTCCTCTCTTGATTGGCTGAAGATTAAAGTTCCTCCTCTCTTGATTGGCTGATTGTTAAAGTTCCTCCTCTCTTGATTGGCTGAGGGGTAAAGTTCCTCCTCCCTTGATTGGCTGAAGATTAAAGTTACTCCTCTCCTCATTGAGCGAGGGTTAATGTTCCTCCTCTCCTCATTGGCTGAGGGTTAAAGTTACTCCTCTCTTCATTGGCTGAGGGTTAAAGTTCCTCCTCTCCTCATTGGCTGAGGGTTAAAGTTACTCCTCTCTTCATTGGCTGAGGGTTAAAGTTCCTCCTCTCTTGATTGGCTGAGGGGTAAAGTTCCTCCTGTCTTGATTGGCTGAGGGGTAAAATTCCTCCTCTGTTGATTGGCTGAGGGGTAAAGTTCCTCCTCTCTTTATTGGGTGATGGTTAAAGTTTTCTCCTCTCTTGATTGGCTGAAGATTAAAGTTACTCCTCTCCTCATTGGCTGAGGGTTAAAGTTCCTCCTCTCCTCATTGGTTGAGGTTTAAAGTTCCTCCTCTCTTGATTTCCTGAAGGCTAAAGTTCCTCCTCTCTTGATTTCCTGAAGGCTAAAGTTCCTCCTCTCTTGATTGGCTGATGGTTAAAGTTCCTCCTCTCTTGATTGGCTGAGGGGTAAAGTTCCTCCTCTCTTGATTGGCTGAGGGGTAAAATTTCTCCTCTCTTGATTGGCTGAGGGGTAAAATTCCTCCTCTCTTTATTGGCTGAAGTTTAAAGTTCCTCCTCTCTTGATTGGCTGATGGTTAAGGTTCCTCCTCTCTTGATTGGCTGAAGATTAAAGTTACTCCTCTCCTCATTGGCTGAGGGTTAAAGTTCCTCCTCTCCTCATTGGCTGAGGGTTAATATTACTCCTCTCTTCATTGGCTGAGGGTTAAAGTTCGTCCTCTCTTGATTGGCTGAGGGGTAAAATTCCTCCTCTCTTGATTGGCTGAGGGGTAAAGTTCGTCCTCTCTTGATTGGCTGAGGGGTAAAGTTCCTCCCCTCTTGATTGGCTGAGGGGTAAAGGTCCTCCTCTCTTGATTGGCTGAAGGCTTAAGTTCCTCCTCTCCTGATTGGCTGAGGGGTAAAGTTCCTCATCTCTTGATTGGCTGATGGTTAAAGTTCCTCCTCTCCTGATTGGCTGAAGGCTAAAGTTCCTCCTCTCTTCATTGGCAGAGTGTTAAAGTTCCTCCTCTCCTCATTGGCTGAGGGTTAAAGTTCCTCCTCTCCTCATTGGTTGAGGGTTAACGTTCCTCCTCTCTTGATTTGCTGAAGGCTAAAGTTCCTCCTCTCTTGATTGGCTGATGGTTAAAGTTCCTCCTCTCTTGATTGGCTGAGGGGTAAAGTTCCTCCTCTCTTGATTGGCTGAGGGGTAAAATTCCTCCTCTCTTGATTGGCTCAGGGGTAAAGTTCCTCCTCTCTTGATTGGCTGAAGATTAAAGTTCCTCCTCTCTTGATTGGCTGATTGTTAAAGTTCCTCCTCTCTTGATTGGCTGAGGGGTAAAGTTCCTCCTCCCTTGATTGGCTGAAGATTAAAGTTACTCCTCTCCTCATTGAGCGAGGGTTAATGTTCCTCCTCTCCTCATTGGCTGAGGGTTAAAGTTACTCCTCTCTTCATTGGCTGAGGGTTAAAGTTCCTCCTCTCCTCATTGGCTGAGGGTTAAAGTTACTCCTCTCTTCATTGGCTGAGGGTTAAAGTTCCTCCTCTCTTGATTGGCTGAGGGGTAAAGTTCCTCCTGTCTTGATTGGCTGAGGGGTAAAATTCCTCCTCTGTTGATTGGCTGAGGGGTAAAGTTCCTCCTCTCTTTATTGGGTGATGGTTAAAGTTTTCTCCTCTCTTGATTGGCTGAAGATTAAAGTTACTCCTCTCCTCATTGGCTGAGGGTTAAAGTTCCTCCTCTCCTCATTGGTTGAGGTTTAAAGTTCCTCCTCTCTTGATTTCCTGAAGGCTAAAGTTCCTCCTCTCTTGATTTCCTGAAGGCTAAAGTTCCTCCTCTCTTGATTGGCTGATGGTTAAAGTTCCTCCTCTCTTGATTGGCTGAGGGGTAAAGTTCCTCCTCTCTTGATTGGCTGAGGGGTAAAATTTCTCCTCTCTTGATTGGCTGAGGGGTAAAATTCCTCCTCTCTTTATTGGCTGAAGTTTAAAGTTCCTCCTCTCTTGATTGGCTGATGGTTAAAGTTCCTCCTCTCTTGATTGGCTGAAGATTAAAGTTACTCCTCTCCTCATTGGCTGAGGGTTAAAGTTCCTCCTCTCCTCATTGGCTGAGGGTTAATATTACTCCTCTCTTCATTGGCTGAGGGTTAAAGTTCCTCCTCTCTTGATTGGCTAAGGGGTAAAGTTCCTCCTCTCTTGATTGGCTGAGGGGTAAAATTCCTCCTCTCTTGATTGGCTGAGGGGTAAAGTTCCTCCTCTCTTGATTGGCAGAAGGGTAAAGTTCCTCCCCTCTTGATTGGCTGAGGGGTAAAATTCCTCCTCTCTTGATCGGCTGAGGGGTAAAGTTCCTCCTCTCTTTATTGGCTGAAGATGAAAGTTCCTCCTCTCTTGATTGGCTGATGGTTAAAGTTCCTCCTCTCTTGATTGGCTGAGGGGTAAAGTTCCTCCTCTCTTAATTGGCTGAAGATTAAAGTTACTCCTCTCCTCATTGGTTGAGGGTTAAAGTTCCTCCTCTCCTCATTGGCTGAGGGTTAAAGTTACTCCTCTCTTCATTGGCTGAGGGTTAAAGTTCCTCCTCTCTTAATTGGCTGAGGGGTAAAATTCCTCCTCTCTTGATTGGCTGAAGATTAAAGTTACTACTCTCCACATTGGCTGAGGGTTAAAGTTCCTCCTCTCCTCATTGGTTGAGGGTTAATGTTCCTCCTCTCTTGATTTGCTGAAGGCTAAAGTTCCTCCTCTCTTGATTGGCTGATGGTTAAAGTTCCTCCCCTCTTGATTGGCTGAGGGGTAAAGCTCGTCCTCTCTTGATTGGCTGAGGGGTAAAATTCCTCCTCTCTTGATTGGCTTAGGGGTAAAGTTCCTCCTCTCTTGATTGGCTGAAGATTAAAGTTCCTCCTCTCTTGATTGGCTGATGGTTAAAGTTCCTCCTCTCTTGATTGGCTGAGGGGTAAAGTTCCTCCTCTCTTGATTGACTGAAGATTAAAGTTACTCCTCTCCTCATTGGCTGATGTTTAAAGTTCCTCCTCTCTTGATTGGCTGAGGTGTAAAGTTCCTCCTCTTCTGATTAGCTGAAGGCTAAAGTTCCTCCTCTCTTGATTGGCTGAGGTGTAAAGTTCCTCCGCTCTTGATTGGCTGAGGGGTAAAAGTCCTCCTCTCTTAATTGGCTGAAGGCTTAAGGTCCTCCTCTCCTGATTGGCTGAGGGGTAAAGGTCCTCCTCTCTTGATTGGCTGAGGGGTAAAATTACTCCTCTCCTCATTGGCTGAGGGTTAAAGTTCCTCCTCTCCTCATTGGTTGAGGGTTAAAGTTCCTCCTCTCTTGATTTGCTGAAGGCTAAAGTTCCTCCTCTCTTGATTGGCTGAAGATTGAAGTTACTCCTCTCCTCATTGGCTGAGGGTTAAAGTTCCTCCTCTCCTCATTGGCTGAGGGTTAAAGTTACTCCTCTCTTCATTGGCTGAGGGTTAAAGTTCCTCCTCTCCTCATTGGCTGAGGGTGAAAGTTACTCCTCTCTTCAATGGCTGAGGGTTAAAGTTCCTCCTCTCTTGATTGGCTGAGGGGTAAAGTTACTCCTCTCTTGATTGGCTGAGGGGTAAAATTCCTCCTCTCTTGATTGGCTGAGGGGTAAAGTTCCTCCTCTCTTGATTGGCTGATGGTTAAAGTTCCTCCTCTCTTGATTGGCTGAGGGGTAAAGTTCCTCCTCTCTTGATTGGCTTAGGGGTAAAATTCCTCCTCTCTTGATTGGTTGAGGGTTAAAGTTCCTCCTCTCTTGATTGGCTGAAGATTAAAGTTCCTCCTCTCTTGCTTGGCTGATGGTTAAAGTTCTTCCTCTCTTGAACGGCTGAGGGTTAATGTTCCTCCTCTCTTGATTGGCTGAGGGGTAAAATTTCTCCTCTCTTGATTGGCTGAGGGGTAAAATTCCTCCTCTCTTTATTGGCTGAAGATTAAAGTTCCTCCTCTCTTGATTGGCTGATGGTTAAAGTTCCTCCTCTCTTGATTGGCTGAAGATTAAAGTTACTCCTCTCCTCATTGGCTGAGGGTTAAATTTCCTCCTCTCCTCATTGGCTGAGGGTTAAAATTACTCCTCTCTTCATTGGCTGAGGGTTAAAGTTCCTCCTCTCTTGATTGGCTAAGGGGTAAAATTCCTCCTCTCTTGATTGGCTGAGGGGTAAAATTCCTCCTCTCTTGATTGGCTAAGGGGTAAAGTTCCTCCTCTCTTGATTGGCAGAGGGGTAAAGTTCCTCCTCTCTTGATTGGCTGAGGGGTAAAATTCCTCCTCTCTTGATTGGCTGAGGGGTAAAGTTCCTCCTCTCTTTATTGGCTGAAGATTAAAGTTCCTCCTCTCTTGATTGGCTGATGGTCAAAGTTCCTCCTCTCTTGATTGGCTGAGGGGTAAAGTTCCTCCTCTCTTAATTGGCTGAAGATTAAAGTTACTCCTCTCCTCATTGGCTGAGGGTTAAAGTTCCTCCTCTCCTCATTGGCTGAGGGTTAAAGTTACTCCTCTCTTCATTGGCTGAGGGTTAAAGTTCCTCCTCTCCTCATTGGCTGAGGGTTAAAGTTACTCCTCTCTTCATGGCTGAGGGTTAAAGTTCCTCCTCTCTTGATTGGCTGACGGGTAAAGTTCCTCCTGTCTTGATCGGCTGAGGGGTAAAATCCCTCCTCTCTTGATTTGCTGATGGTTAAAGTTCCTCCTCTCTTGATTGGCTGAGGAGTAAAGTTCCTCCTCTCTTGATTGGCTGATGGTTAAAGTTCCTCCTCTCTTGTTTGGCTGAGGGGTAAAGTTCCTCCTCTCTTGATTTGCTGAAGGCTAAAGTTCCTCCTCTCTTGATTGGCTGAAGATTGAAGTTACTCCTCTCCTCATTGGCTGAGGGTTAAAGTTCCTCCTCTCCTCATTGGCTGAGGGTTAAAGTTACTCCTCTCTTCATTGGCTGAGGATTAAAGTTCCTCCTCTCCTCATTGGCTGAGGGTTAAAGTTACTCCTCTCTTCAATGGCTGAGGGTTAAAGTTCCTCCTCTCTTGATTGGCTGAGGGGTAAAGTTACTCCTCTCTTGATTGGCTGAGGGGTAAAATTCCTCCTCTCTTGATTGGCTGAGGGGTAAAGTTCCTCCTCTCTTGATTAGCTGATGGTTAAAGTTCCTCCTCTCTTGATTGGCTGAGGGGTAAAGTTCCTCCTCTCTTGATTGGCTTAGGGGTAAAATTCCTCCTCTCTTGATTGGTTGAGGGTTAAAGTTCCTCCTCTCTCGATTGGCTGAAGATTAAAGTTCCTCCTCTCTTGATTGGCTGATGGTTAAATTTCTTCCTCTCTTGAACGGCTGAGGGTTAATGTTCCTCCTCTCTTGATTGGCTGAGGGGTAAAGTTCATCATCTCTTGATTGGCTGATGTTTAAAGTTCCTCCTCTCTTGATTGGCTGAGGTGTAAAGTTCCTCCTCTTCTGATTAGCTGAAGGCTAAAGTTCCTCCTCTCTTGATTGGCTGAGGTGTAAAGTTCCTCCTCTCTTGATTGGCTGAGGGGTAAAGGTCCTCCTCTCTTAATTGGCTGAAGGCTTAAGTTCCTCCTCTCCTGATTGGCTGAGGGGTAAAGGTCCTCCTCTCTTGATTGGCTGAGGGGTAAAATTCCTCCTCTCCTCATTGGCTGAGGGTTAAAGTTCCTCCTCTCCTCATTGGTTGAGGTTTAAAGTTCCTCCTCTCTTGATTTCCTGAAGGCTAAAATTCCTCCTCTCTTGATTGGCTGATGGTTAAAGTTCCTCCTCTCTTGATTGGCTGAGGGGTAAAGTTCCTCCTCTCTTGATTGGCTGAGGGGTAAAATTTCTCCTCTCTTGATTGGCTGAGGGGTAAAATTCCTCCTCTCTTTATTGGCTGAAGATTAAAGTTCCTCCTCTCTTGATTGGCTGATGGTTAAAGTTCCTCCTCTCTTGATTGGCTGAAGATTAAAGTTACTCCTCTCCTCATTGGCTGAGGGTTAAAGTTCCTCCTCTCCTTTTTGGCTGAGGGTTAAAATTACTCCTCTCTTCATTGGCTGAGGGTTAAAGTTCCTCCTCTCTTGATTGGCTAAGGGGTAAAGTTCCTCCTCTCTTGATTGGCTGAGGGGTAAAATTCCTCCTCTCTTGATTGGCTAAGGGGTAAAGTTCCTCCTCTCTTGATTGGCAGAGGGGTAAAGTTCCTCCTCTCTTGATTGGCTGAGGGGTAAAATTCCTCCTCTCTTGATTGGCTGAGGGGTAAAGTTCCTCCTCTCTTTATTGGCTGAAGATTAAAGTTCCTCCTCTCTTGATTGGCTGATGGTTAAAGTTCCTCCTCTCTTGATTGGCTGAGGGGTAAAGTTCCTCCTCTCTTAATTGGCTGAAGATTAAAGTTACTCCTCTCCTCATTGGCTGAGGGTTAAAGTTCCTCCTCTCCTCATTGGCTGAGGGTTAAAGTTACTCCTCTCTTCATTGGCTGAGGGTTAAAGTTCCTCCTCTCCTCATTGGCTGAGGGTTAAAGTTACTCCTCTCTTCATTGGCTGAGGGTTAAAGTTCCTCCTCTCCTCATTGGCTGAGGGTTAAAGTTACTCCTCTCTTCATGGCTGAGGGTTAAAGTTCCTCCTCTCTTGATTGGCTGAGGGGTAAAGTTCCTCCTGTCTTGATCGGCTGAGGGGTAAAATCCCTCCTCTCTTGATTTGCTGATGGTTAAAGTTCCTCCTCTCTTGATTGGCTGAGGAGTAAAGTTCCTCCTCTCTTGATTGGCTGAGGGGTAAAGTTCCTCCTCTCTTGATTGGCTGAAGATTAAAGTTCCTCCTCTCTTGTTTGGCTGATGGTTAAAGTTCCTCCTCTCTTGATTGGATGAGGAGTAAAATTCCTCCTCTCTTGATTGGCTGAGGGGTAAAGTTCCTCCTCTCTTGATTGGCTGATGGTTAAAGTTCCTCCTCTCCTGATTGGCTGATGGTTAAAGTTCCTCCTCTCTTGTTTGGCTGAGGGGTAAAGTTCCTCCTCTCTTGATTTGCTGATGGTTAAAGTTCCTCCTCTCTTGATTGGCTGAGGAGTAAAGTTCCTCCTCTCTTGATTGGCTGAGGGGTAAAGTTCCTCCTCTCTTGATTGGCTGAGGGGTAAAATTCCTCCTCTCTTGATTGGCTGAGGGGTAAAGTTCCTCCTCTCTTGATTGGCTGAAGATTAAAGTTCCTCCTCTCTTGATTGGCTGATGGTTAAAGTTCCTCCTTTCTTGATTGGCTGAGGGGTAAAGTTCCTCCTCTCTTAATTGGCTGAAGATTAAAGTTACTCCTCTCCTCATTGGCTGAGGGTTAAAGTTCCTCCTCTCCTCATTGGCTGAGGGTTAAAGTTACTCCTCTCTTCATTTGCCGAGGGTTAAAGTTCCTCCTCTCCTCATTGGCTGAGGGTTAAAGTTACTCCTCTCTTCATTGGCTGAGGGTTAAAGTTCCTCCTCTCCTCATTGGCTGAGGGTTAAAGTTACTCCTCTCTTCATGGCTGAGGGTTAAAGTTCCTCCTCTCTTGATTGGCTGAGGGGTAAAGTTCCTCCTGTCTTGATCGGCTGAGGGGTAAAATCCCTCCTCTGTTGATTGGCTGGGGGATAAAGTTCCTCCTCTCTTGATTGGCTGATGGTTAAAGTTCTTCCTCTCTTGATTGGCTGATGGTTAAAGTTCCTCCTCTCTTGTTTGTCTGAGGGGTAAAGTTCCTCCTCTCTTGATTTGCTGATGGTTAAAGTTCCTCCTCTCTTGATTGGCTGAGGGGTAAAGTTCCTCCTCTCTTGATTGGCTGAGGGGTAAAGTTACTCCTCTCCTCATTGGCTGAGGGTTAAAGTTCCTCCTCTCCTCATTGGTTGAGGTTTAAAGTTCCTCCTCTCTTGATTTCCTGAAGGCTAAAGTTCCTCCTCTCTTGATTGGCTGATGGTTAAAGTTCCTCCTCTCTTGATTGGCTGAGGGGTAAAGTTCCTCCTCTCTTGATTTGCTGAAGGCTAAAGTTCCTCCTCTCTTGATTGGCTGAAGATTGAAGTTACTCCTCTCCTCATTGGCTGAGGGTTAAAGTTCCTCCTCTCCTCATTGGCTGAGGGTTAAAGTTACTCCTCTCTTCATTGGCTGAGGATTAAAGTTCCTCCTCTCCTCATTGGCTGAGGGTTAAAGTTACTCCTCTCTTCAATGGCTGAGGGTTAAAGTTCCTCCTCTCTTGATTGGCTGAGGGGTAAAGTTACTCCTCTCTTGATTGGCTGAGGGGTAAAGTTCCTCCTCTCTTGATTAGCTGATGGTTAAAGTTCCTCCTCTCTTGATTGGCTGAGGGGTAAAGTTCCTCCTCTCTTGATTGGCTTAGGGGTAAAATTCCTCCTCTCTTGATTGGTTGAGGGTTAAAGTTCCTCCTCTCTCGATTGGCTGAAGATTAAAGTTCCTCCTCTCTTGATTGGCTGATGGTTAAAGTTCTTCCTCTCTTGAACGGCTGAGGGTTAATGTTCCTCCTCTCTTGATTGGCTGAGGGGTAAAGTTCATCATCTCTTGATTGGCTGATGTTTAAAGTTCCTCCTCTCTTGATTGGCTGAGGTGTAAAGTTCCTCCTCTTCTGATTAGCTGAAGGCTAAAGTTCCTCCTCTCTTGATTGGCTGAGGTGTAAAGTTCCTCCTCTCTTGATTGGCTGAGGGGTAAAGGTCCTCCTCTCTTAATTGGCTGAAGGCTTAAGTTCCTCCTCTCCTGATTGGCTGAGGGGTAAAGGTCCTCCTCTCTTGATTGGCTGAGGGGTAAAATTCCTCCTCTCCTCATTGGCTGACGGTTAAAGTTCCTCCTCTCCTCATTGGTTGAGGTTTAAAGTTCCTCCTCTCTTGATTTCCTGAAGGCTAAAATTCCTCCTCTATTGATTGGCTGATGGTTAAAGTTCCTCCTCTCTTGATTGGCTGAGGGGTAAAGTTCCTCCTCTCTTGATTGGCTGAGAGGTAAAATTTATCCTCTCTTGATTGGCTGAGGGGTAAAATTCCTCCTCTCTTTATTGGCTGAAGATTAAAGTTCCTCCTCTCTTGATTGGCTGATGGTTAAAGTTCCTCCTCTCTTGATTGGCTGAAGATTAAAGTTACTCCTCTCCTCATTGGCTGAGGGTTAAAGTTCCTCCTCTCCTCATTGGCTGAGGGTTAAAATTACTCCTCTCTTCATTGGCTGAGGGTTAAAGTTCCTCCTCTCTTGATTGGCTAAGGGGTAAAATTCCTCCTCTCTTGATTGGCTGAGGGGTAAAATTCCTCCTCTCTTGATTGGCTAAGGGGTAAAGTTCCTCCTCTCTTGATTGGCAGAGGGGTAAAGTTCCTCCTCTCTTGATTGGCTGAGGGGTAAAATTCCTCCTCTCTTGATTGGCTGAGGGGTAAAGTTCCTCCTCTCTTTATTGGCTGAAGATTAAAGTTCCTCCTCTCTTGATTGGCTGATGGTCAAAGTTCCTCCTCTCTTGATTGGCTGAGGGGTAAAGTTCCTCCTCTCTTAATTGGCTGAAGATTAAAGTTACTCCTCTCCTCATTGGCTGAGGGTTAAAGTTCCTCCTCTCCTCATTGGCTGAGGGTTAAAGTTACTCCTCTCTTCATTGGCTGAGGGTTAAAGTTCCTCCTCTCCTCATTGGCTGAGGGTTAAAGTTACTCCTCTCTTCATGGCTGATGGTTAAAGTTCCTCCTCTCTTGATTGGCTGAGGGGTAAAGTTCCTCCTGTCTTGATCGGCTGAGGGGTAAAATCCCTCCTCTCTTGATTTGCTGATGGTTAAAGTTCCTCCTCTCTTGATTGGCTGAGGAGTAAAGTTCCTCCTCTCTTGATTGGCTGATGGTTAAAGTTCCTCCTCTCTTGTTTGGCTGAGGGGTAAAGTTCCTCCTCTCTTGATTTGCTGAAGGCTAAAGTTCCTCCTCTCTTGATTGGCTGAAGATTGAAGTTACTCCTCTCCTCATTGGCTGAGGGTTAAAGTTCCTCCTCTCCTCATTGGCTGAGGGTTAAAGTTACTCCTCTCTTCATTGGCTGAGGATTAAAGTTCCTCCTCTCCTCATTGGCTGAGGGTTAAAGTTACTCCTCTCTTCAATGGCTGAGGGTTAAAGTTCCTCCTCTCTTGATTGGCTGAGGGGTAAAGTTACTCCTCTCTTGATTGGCTGAGGGGTAAAATTCCTCCTCTCTTGATTGGCTGAGGGGTAAAGTTCCTCCTCTCTTGATTAGCTGATGGTTAAAGTTCCTCCTCTCTTGATTGGCTGAGGGGTAAAGTTCCTCCTCTCTTGATTGGCTTAGGGGTAAAATTCCTCCTCTCTTGATTGGTTGAGGGTTAAAGTTCCTCCTCTCTCGATTGGCTGAAGATTAAAGTTCCTCCTCTCTTGATTGGCTGATGGTTAAAGTTCTTCCTCTCTTGAACGGCTGAGGGTTAATGTTCCTCCTCTCTTGATTGGCTGAGGGGTAAAGTTCATCATCTCTTGATTGGCTGATGTTTAAAGTTCCTCCTCTCTTGATTGGCTGAGGTGTAAAGTTCCTCCTCTTCTGATTAGCTGAAGGCTAAAGTTCCTCCTCTCTTGATTGGCTGAGGTGTAAAGTTCCTCCTCTCTTGATTGGCTGAGGGGTAAAGGTCCTCCTCTCTTAATTGGCTGAAGGCTTAAGTTCCTCCTCTCCTGATTGGCTGAGGGGTAAAGGTCCTCCTCTCTTGATTGGCTGAGGGGTAAAATTCCTCCTCTCCTCATTGGCTGAGGGTTAAAGTTCCTCCTCTCCTCATTGGTTGAGGTTTAAAGTTCCTCCTCTCTTGATTTCCTGAAGGCTAAAATTCCTCCTCTCTTGATTGGCTGATGGTTAAAGTTCCTCCTCTCTTGATTGGCTGAGGGGTAAAGTTCCTCCTCTCTTGATTGGCTGAGGGGTAAAATTTCTCCTCTCTTGATTGGCTGAGGGGTAAAATTCCTCCTCTCTTTATTGGCTGAAGATTAAAGTTCCTCCTCTCTTGATTGGCTGATGGTTAAAGTTCCTCCTCTCTTGATTGGCTGAAGATTAAAGTTACTCCTCTCCTCATTGGCTGAGGGTTAAAGTTCCTCCTCTCCTCATTGTCTGAGGGTTAAAATTACTCCTCTCTTCATTGGCTGAGGGTTAAAGTTCCTCCTCTCTTGATTGGCTAAGGGGTAAAGTTCCTCCTCTCTTGATTGGCTGAGGGGTAAAATTCCTCCTCTCTTGATTGGCTAAGGGGTAAAGTTCCTCCTCTCTTGATTGGCAGAGGGGTAAAGTTCCTCCTCTCTTGATTGGCTGAGGGGTAAAATTCCTCCTCTCTTGATTGGCTGAGGGGTAAAGTTCCTCCTCTCTTTATTGGCTGAAGATTAAAGTTCCTCCTCTCTTGATTGGCTGATGGTTAAAGTTCCTCCTCTCTTGATTGGCTGAGGGGTAAAGTTCCTCCTCTCTTAATTGGCTGAAGATTAAAGTTACTCCTCTCCTCATTGGCTGAGGGTTAAAGTTCCTCCTCTCCTCATTGGCTGAGGGTTAAAGTTACTCCTCTCTTCATTGGCTGAGGGTTAAAGTTCCTCCTCTCCTCATTGGCTGAGGGTTAAAGTTACTCCTCTCTTCATTGGCTGAGGGTTAAAGTTCCTCCTCTCCTCATTGGCTGAGGGTTAAAGTTACTCCTCTCTTCATGGCTGAGGGTTAAAGGTCCTCCTCTCTTGATTGGCTGAGGGGTAAAGTTCCTCCTGTCTTGATCGGCTGAGGGGTAAAATCCCTCCTCTCTTGATTTGCTGATGGTTAAAGTTCCTCCTCTCTTGATTGGCTGAGGAGTAAAGTTCCTCCTCTCTTGATTGGCTGAGGGGTAAAGTTCCTCCTCTCTTGATTGGCTGATGGTTAAAGTTCCTCCTCTCTTGATTGGATGAGGAGTAAAATTCCTCCTCTCTTGATTGGCTGAGGGGTAAAGTTCCTCCTCTCTTGATTGGCTGATGGTTAAAGTTCCTCCTCTCCTGATTGGCTGATGGTTAAAGTTCCTCCTCTCTTGTTTGGCTGAGGGGTAAAGTTCCTCCTCTCTTGATTTGCTGATGGTTAAAGTTCCTCCTCTCTTGATTGGCTGAGGAGTAAAGTTTCTCCTCTCTTGATTGGCTGAGGGGTAAAGTTCCTCCTCTCTTGATTGGCTGAGGGGTAAAATTCCTCCTCTCTTGATTGGCTGAGGGGTAAAGTTCCTCCTCTCTTGATTGGCTGAAGATTAAAGTTCCTCCTCTCTTGATTGGCTGATGGTTAAAGTTCCTCCTCTCTTGATTGGCTGAGGGGTAAAGTTCCTCCTCTCTTAATTGGCTGAAGATTAAAGTTACTCCTCTCCTCATTGGCTGAGGGTTAAAGTTCCTCCTCTCCTCATTGGCTGAGGGTTAAAGTTACTCCTCTCTTCATTTGCTGAGGGTTAAAGTTCCTCCTCTCCTCATTGGCTGAGGGTTAAAGTTACTCCTCTCTTCATTGGCTGAGGGTTAAAGTTCCTCCTCTCCTCATTGGCTGAGGGTTAAAGTTACTCCTCTCTTCATGGCTGAGGGTTAAAGTTCCTCCTCTCTTGATTGGCTGAGGAGTAAAGTTCCTCCTGTCTTGATCGGCTGAGGGGTAAAATCCCTCCTCTGTTGATTGGCTGGGGGATAAAGTTCCTCCTCTCTTGATTGGCTGATGGTTAAAGTTCTTCCTCTCTTGATTGGCTGATGGTTAAAGTTCCTCCTCTCTTGTTTGTCTGAGGGGTAAAGTTCCTCCTCTCTTGATTTGCTGATGGTTAAAGTTCCTCCTCTCTTGATTGGCTGAGGGGTAAAGTTCCTCCTCTCTTGATTGGCTGAGGGGTAAAGTTACTCCTCTCCTCATTGGCTGAGGGTTAAAGTTCCTCCTCTCCTCATTGGTTGAGGTTTAAAGTTCCTCCTCTCTTGATTTCCTGAAGGCTAAAGTTCCTCCTCTCTTGATTGGCTGATGGTTAAAGTTCCTCCTCTCTTGATTGGCTGAGGGGTAAAGTTCCTCCTCTCTTGATTTGCTGAAGGCTAAAGTTCCTCCTCTCTTGATTGGCTGAAGATTGAAGTTACTCCTCTCCTCATTGGCTGAGGGTTAAAGTTCCTCCTCTCCTCATTGGCTGAGGGTTAAAGTTACTCCTCTCTTCATTGGCTGAGGATTAAAGTTCCTCCTCTCCTCATTTGCTGAGGGTTAAAGTTACTCCTCTCTTCAATGGCTGAGGGTTAAAGTTCCTCCTCTCTTGATTGGCTGAGGGGTAAAGTTACTCCTCTCTTGATTGGCTGAGGGGTAAAATTCCTCCTCTCTTGATTGGCTGAGGGGTAAAGTTCCTCCTCTCTTGATTAGCTGATGGTTAAAGTTCCTCCTCTCTTGATTGGCTGAGGGGTAAAGTTCCTCCTCTCTTGATTGGCTTAGGGGTAAAATTCCTCCTCTCTTGATTGGTTGAGGGTTAAAGTTCCTTCTCTCTCGATTGGCTGAAGATTAAAGTTCCTCCTCTCTTGATTGGCTGATGGTTAAAGTTCTTCCTCTCTTGAACGGCTGAGGGTTAATGTTCCTCCTCTCTTGATTGGCTGAGGGGTAAAGTTCATCATCTCTTGATTGGCTGATGTTTAAAGTTCCTCCTCTCTTGATTGGCTGAGGTGTAAAGTTCCTCCTCTTCTGATTAGCTGAAGGCTAAAGTTCCTCCTCTCTTGATTGGCTGAGGTGTAAAGTTCCTCCTCTCTTGATTGGCTGAGGGGTAAAGCTCCTCCTCTCTTAATTGGCTGAAGGCTTAAGTTCCTCCTCTCCTGATTGGCTGAGGGGTAAAGGTCCTCCTCTCTTGATTGGCTGAGGGGTAAAATTCCTCCTCTCCTCATTGGCTGACGGTTAAAGTTCCTCCTCTCCTCATTGGTTGAGGTTTAAAGTTCCTCCTCTCTTGATTTCCTGAAGGCTAAAATTCCTCCTCTATTGATTGGCTGATGGTTAAAGTTCCTCCTCTCTTGATTGGCTGAGGGGTAAAGTTCCTCCTCTCTTGATTGGCTGAGGGGTAAAATTTCTCCTCTCTTGATTGGCTGAGGGGTAAATTTCCTCCTCTCTTTATTGGCTGAAGATTAAAGTTCCTCCTCTCTTGATTGGCTGATGGTTAAAGTTCCTCCTCTCTTGATTGGCTGAAGATTAAAGTTACTCCTCTCCTCATTGGCTGAGGGTTAAAGTTCCTCCTCTCCTCATTGGCTGAGGGTTAAAATTACTCCTCTCTTCATTGGCTGAGGGTTAAAGTTCCTCCTCTCTTGATTGGCTAAGGGGTAAAGTTCCTCCTCTCTTGATTGGCTGAGGGGTAAAATTCCTCCTCTCTTGATTGGCTAAGGGGTAAAGTTCCTCCTCTCTTGATTGGCAGAGGGGTAAAGTTCCTCCTCTCTTGATTGGCTGAGGGGTAAAATTCCTCCTCTCTTGATTGGCTGAGGGGTAAAGTTCCTCCTCTCTTTATTGGCTGAAGATTAAAGTTCCTCCTCTCTTGATTGGCTGATGGTTAAAGTTCCTCCTCTCTTGATTGGCTGAGGGGTAAAGTTCCTCCTCTCTTAATTGGCTGAAGATTAAAGTTACTCCTCTCCTCATTGGCTGAGGGTTAAAGTTCCTCCTCTCCTCATTGGCTGAGGGTTAAAGTTACTCCTCTCTTCATTGGCTGAGGGTTAAAGTTCCTCCTCTCCTCATTGGCTGAGGGTTAAAGTTACTCCTCTCTTCATTGGCTGAGGGTTAAAGTTCCTCCTCTCCTCATTGGCTGAGGGTTAAAGTTACTCCTCTCTTCATGGCTGAGGGTTAAAGTTCCTCCTCTCTTGATTGGCTGAGGGGTAAAGTTCCTCCTGTCTTGATCGGCTGAGGGGTAAAATCCCTCCTCTCTTGATTTGCTGATGGTTAAAGTTCCTCCTCTCTTGATTGGCTGAGGAGTAAAGTTCCTCCTCTCTTGATTGGCTGAGGGGTAAAGTTCCTCCTCTCTTGATTGGCTGAAGATTAAAGTTCCTCCTCTCTTGATTGGCTGATGGTTAAAGTTCCTCCTCTCTTGATTGGCTGAGGAGTAAAATTCCTCCTCTCTTGATTGGCTGAGGGATAAATTTCCTCCTCTCTTGATTGGCTGATGGTTAAAGTTCCTCCTCTCCTGATTGGCTGATGGTTAAAGTTCCTCCTCTCTTGTTTGGCTGAGGGGTAAAGTTCCTCCTCTCTTGATTTGCTGATGGTTAAAGTTCCTCCTCTCTTGATTGGCTGAGGAGTAAAGTTCCTCCTCTCTTGATTGGCTTAGGGGTAAAATTCCTCCTCTCTTGATTGGTTGAGGGTTAAAGTTCCTCCTCTCTCGACTGGCTGAAGATTAAAGTTCCTCCTCTCTTGATTGGCTGATGGTTAAAGTTCTTCCTCTCTTGAACGGCTGAGGGTTAATGTTCCTCCTCTCTTGATTGGCTGAGGGGTAAAGTTCATCATCTCTTGATTGGCTGATGTTTAAAGTTCCTCCTCTCTTGATTGGCTGAGGTGTAAAGTTCCTCCTTTTCTGATTAGCTGAAGGCTAAAGTTCCTCCTCTCTTGATTGGCTGAGGTGTAAAGTTCCTCCTCTCTTGATTGGCTGAGGGGTAAAGGTCCTCCTCTCTTAATTGGCTGAAGGCTTAAGTTCCTCCTCTCCTGATTGGCTGAGGGGTAAAGGTCCTCCTCTCTTAATTGGCTGAAGATTAAAGTTACTCCTCTCCTCATTGGCTGAGGGTTAAAGTTCCTCCTCTCCTCATTGGCTGAGGGTTAAAGTTACTCCTCTCTTCATTTGCTGAGGGTTAAAGTTCCTCCTCTCCTCATTGGCTGAGGGTTAAAGTTACTCCTCTCTTCATTGGCTGAGGGTTAAAGTTACTCCTCTCTTCATGGCTGAGGGTTAAAGTTCCTCCTCTCTTGATTGGCTGAGGGGTAAAGTTCCTCCTGTCTTGATCGGCTGAGGGGTAAAATCCCTCCTCTGTTGATTGGCTGGGGGATAAAGTTCCTCCTCTCTTGATTGGCTGATGGTTAAAGTTCTTCCTCTCTTGATTGGCTGATGGTTAAAGTTCCTCCTCTCTTGTTTGTCTGAGGGGTAAAGTTCCTCCTCTCTTGATTTGCTAATGGTTAAAGTTCCTCCTCTCTTGATTGGCTGAGGGGTAAAGTTCCTCCTCTCTTGATTGGCTGAGGGGTAAAGTTACTCCTCTCCTCATTGGCTGAGGGTTAAAGTTCCTCCTCTCCTCATTGGTTGAGGTTTAAAGTTCCTCCTCTCTTGATTTCCTGAAGGCTAAAGTTCCTCCTCTCTTGATTGGCTGATGGTTAAAGTTCCTCCTCTCTTGATTGGCTGAGGGGTAAAGTTCCTCCTCTCTTGATTTGCTGAAGGCTAAAGTTCCTCCTCTCTTGATTGGCTGAAGATTGAAGTTACTCCTCTCCTCATTGGCTGAGGGTTAAAGTTCCTCCTCTCCTCATTGGCTGAGGGTTAAAGTTACTCCTCTCTTCATTGGCTGAGGATTAAAGTTCCTCCTCTCCTCATTGGCTGAGGGTTAAAGTTACTCCTCTCTTCAATGGCTGAGGGTTAAAGTTCCTCCTCTCTTGATTGGCTGAGGGGTAAAGTTACTCCTCTCTTGATTGGCTGAGGGGTAAAATTCCTCCTCTCTTGATTGGCTGAGGGGTAAAGTTCCTCCTCTCTTGATTAGCTGATGGTTAAAGTTCCTCCTCTCTTGATTGGCTGAGGGGTAAAGTTCCTCCTCTCTTGATTGGCTTAGGGGTAAAATTCCTCCTCTCTTGATTGGTTGAGGGTTAAAGTTCCTCCTCTCTCGATTGGCTGAAGATTAAAGTTCCTCCTCTCTTGATTGGCTGATGGTTAAAGTTCTTTCTCTCTTGAACGGCTGAGGGTTAATGTTCCTCCTCTCTTGATTGGCTGAGGGGTAAAGTTCATCATCTCTTGATTGGCTGATGTTTAAAGTTCCTCCTCTCTTGATTGGCTGAGGTGTAAAGTTCCTCCTCTTCTGATTAGCTGAAGGCTAAAGTTCCTCCTCTCTTGATTGGCTGAGGTGTAAAGTTCCTCCTCTCTTGATTGGCTGAGGGGTAAAGGTCCTCCTCTCTTAATTGGCTGAAGGCTTAAGTTCCTCCTCTCCTGATTGGCTGAGGGGTAAAGGTCCTCCTCTCTTGATTGGCTGAGGGGTAAAATTCCTCCTCTCCTCATTGGCTGACGGTTAAAGTTCCTCCTCTCCTCATTGGTTGAGGTTTAAAGTTCCTCCTCTCTTGATTTCCTGAAGGCTAAAATTCCTCCTCTATTGATTGGCTGATGGTTAAAGTTCCTCCTCTCTTGATTGGCTGAGGGGTAAAGTTCCTCCTCTCTTGATTGGCTGAGGGGTAAAATTTCTCCTCTCTTGATTGGCTGAGGGGTAAAATTCCTCCTCTCTTTATTGGCTGAAGATTAAAGTTCCTCCTCTCTTGATTGGCTGATGGTTAAAGTTCCTCCTCTCTTGATTGGCTGAAGATTAAAGTTACTCCTCTCCTCA